>ML294190.1:2250-75197 GCA_005239495.1 Nicotiana undulata
GGGAAACCCCCCCCCCCCCCCCCCCCAAGACTACTTTGGTAGTCTTCAATTTGTACCATCCTTTAGGAGGTTTTTGCCACTTGATTTGTATTTGAATCCTTTTAATGGACAATAGTTTATTCTCCGTAAAAAGCTTGTATTCTACTGCTTTTTAATTATATTGTTTATGTTAGTAGAGTAGCTCGAGTTGTTTTGATTATTAGCATTCATGTTTGTCCAAATCTCCCATAGAGCAAAAGGGAGGAAATAATTCCAATTGAGGAGGTTGTGTCTCATAGAATAAGTCTGCTTTTTTAGTTTAATCAACCGGTGCTCTTTTGTAGGATCATAAGAGGCTACTCCACCCATACTATCCCAAAAAGATTTGTGTACTTTGCAGCCAAAAAAGTTGTGAATAATGAATTCTTCTTTATTTTTATCACATATTAGACATAAGAGGTCAATATTGATGCCAATCTGGGCTAGGTATTTTCTACAAGGCAACCTGTTGTGGAGATTTTGCCATAAAAAAATTTAATCTTATTTGGGCAAGATAGAGACCAAATCCAATCATAGTCCAATTGATTTTCAATATTAGGCTCAATAAGGTTATAACAACTTTTGGAAGTAAAAATTCCGTTGGATGAAGGATACCATATAGGAATGTCATTTAGGGGGCCCTTTGTTCTAATTTTGACCTTAAGGACATTTGGAAGAATTTCAGTAGGTATATCTACTGATAGTTTTGTGAGATCCCATTTACGATCGGAATAAATAACCCTGATTTTTAGGTTGTAAAATTTAGGCATGAAAGGGCCTTCAATTAAACTTCTCAGGCTTGTAGAGTTAGGGATCCATCTTGCATCCCATATGTTTAAGTTAGAGGTTAGGTGAGGTGACCATGTGATTCCTTTAGAACATAACTCCTACCCTTTGATGATAGCCTTCCAAATAAAGGTTTGGCTCATTTTAGAACATCTCCATCCATATCTAGTAATGATCAACCTTTCCCAAGGAGATGTGGCTTGTGTAAGGAGTCGCCAAACTAGGCTAGCTAAGTTTGTCATATTTTTGGCATTTACTATGGATGCCTAGTCCCCCTATACATTTTGGTTGGCAGACATTTGCCCATTTAATTAGGTGAAGTTTTTCCTATTCTCATTGGTAACCCAAATAAAGTCCCTTTGAATTTTGTCAATGGTTTTGATGGTCCTTTTTGGGAGTAGAGTGTATTGCATGTAATAGTTACGTATAAAATTTAGTCATGATTGAGCTAGGGTGGTTCTCCCAGCTATATTAATGAACCTCATTTTTCAAGAGGCAAGTCTTGTCCTCATTTTATCAATTATGAATTGGTAATCAACCGGCTTTGAATTGTTATTTAATATTGAAAAACCTAAGTATGTGCCAAAGCTTTCACTTCTCTTAATACCTAGAGTATTGGTAATACTTTTCATGATGGTAGGGTTACAATTCTGGGAGAAAAGTATCTTAGACTTGGTATAGTTTATGTATTGTCCAGACAAGGAACAAAATAATCCTAGGTCTGATTTAGTGGCATGGCATGATTTCTCATTTACCTTAGCCATTAGAATCAAATTATCTGCAAAAAATAGATGGGAGAAGCCAGGGCTTTTTCTTCCTATGGTTATTGGATCCCACTTGCAAATGTCAATATGATTTTCAATATACCTAGAAAGCATCTCTAGGCAAAGAATAAAAATATAAGGAGATAGTTGACCACCTTGCCTAATTCCTCTACTAGGTTCGAAAAAGGTTGTGGTAGAACCATTCACAAGGATTGCAATAGAGCTTGATGAGATACAACTAAGAAGAAGTTTGGAGAACTTTGGTGGAAAGTGGAAAAACCTGAGGAAAAGTTTTGCTATCATAAAGGTTTCTAAGCGAAAAGGTTGGAACTCTGGGTGCCTACACCAAAAGGTTTCTAAGCGAAAAGGTTGCACATGTTTATGTCTACTTCTAGGGATAAGCTCTAGTAAGATGGGATTGTGGTCCGAGTATGTTTTAGGTAGGTGAATTATAGAGTAGTTTGGAAATAGATCACACCATTTTTTATTTCCTAGGGCTTTGTCCAATCTTTCCATAATTAATCCTTTATTTCTATGTCTATGATTGGACCAAGTGTATTTACACCCTTTATAGCCTAAGTCCATTAGATTACAATTATTAATCTATGATAGAAGAAGATCTCCCATGTTGCTGTTAATAGGTCTACCCCCTATATTATTCATTTGATCCTATAATGTCATTAAATTCACCCCAATCACCTAAGGCCCGTTATAGTTGTTCGAGATATTTTCTAAGTTATTCCACATTGTATTTCTATATTGATAATTAGTGCTAGCATAAACAGACGAAAATAACCAGGTTTTGTGAATGGACAGTACCTCAATTGTAGCATGTATTTCCTTGTTTCCACGAATGAAATTGTGGACTGTGACTACCTCATGGTTCTACATAACGACCATACCACCAGACTGTCCCTCCGCTGGAACCTCGATCAACTCATAAAACCCAAAATCATCAAGCCATTGTTCATGGTTAACCATCCTAGTTTCTAGTAGGGTTACTATGTAGGTGAGTATCAATCATCTCTCTAATATTTCTTCTGATGTTGTCACTGTTACCCCCACGTGTATTCCAAATAATAAAATTAGTTGGATGATTAATTGATTGGTTCAGATTCATGTTCTCTGGTTCCCCATTCTTCCTTACTCCTCCTAGAAAAATAGGATTCCTTCTTAGAGATGGCACAAGTATCATTGCTATGTTGCCCACAGTTGGGTCCTGAGGTGGTATGATGTCCATTGAGCACTTGTAAAGTTCTAGGGGAAAGTTGAGCACGTGCCTATTCTCCTGCATCTCCGTGAAGAGATAAACCTTTACTCTGTCTAGATTTGAGAAGTCTAGGACTCGCTCTGATCCTAGTTTGAGGGGTCCTTCTACCTCCTCTTCAATTACTTCAACCTCCTGGCCTTGATCTTGCATTGCATGGGGGTGTGGTGGTGGTGCATGTGGGTTTTCCTGATTCAGTGCTTGTTCTTGAGCCTGTTCGGTGGTGTCCCAAGGCAGGAAGATATGATTCAGTTGTGTTAGAATATCGGGTGGGAAGAAGGGAAGGTCTGGAAAAGTATTCTTGGGTTGAATTGGGTTGAAGTGGGGTGGCATATTCTAGTGATTCCTCATTGCATGCACTTGGTTTGGATTCAACGAATGTGCTAGTGGGTGAAGGATGTTGTTGAGCCAAACTTGATTCCAATAGTTGCTCATTGCAATCCCCATGCCTTCTATTACTAGTTGTGATAGTTATTGGATGTTTTGAAGGATTACTATTATTTCCTGGCCATTCACTTGGATGTTGAAGGAAATTGCATGGCCCCTTAGCCCCATTTCCATCCACAAGAGGGGTTGGTAGTCTTGGGCTTGAGGGGGCTGAACAAAGATGATCTAAAGAGCTACTTGTTGTGGTGGGGGATGAGGTAGATTTTCCATCGTGTGAATTCCTTGTCTCCTTCTGAGAGAAGATGTAGCTCTTGGCATTTTGAGAAGAACGTGAGTTACTTAAGGGGATGGGAGCATGTGGTGTATTAGGGTTGTCAATGGAAGTGATGTGATTTGTGGTAGAGGTAATGATTGGGTTGTCTTCTTGCATGGACTCCGAATGGTCAGTTTCTAGATTTATAGGCCTATTGTGTAAAGATATAATATCTTTACCGTGTATAGTGGAGGTGGCCATTTGATTCGCTTTAGTGTCATTGATGGCCATTTGGCCAGCATGCTTAGGGGGATTGGGATTTTCAGATCTGTTAGTTAGATTGTTACTTGTAGTAAGTATTATAGGAGGATTAGGCGTAGACTCTTTAGTTAACTTATTGGGTTGCCATGTGGGACTAAACTTATTTTTAGAGCTAATTATGTTTTCAGCCCTCTCTATTTTCATGTCACGATTTTCCTTGGTATTAAACATGGACACAAGAGTCCACGCTGGCCATGTTAGTGTCTGAAGAGTCCAAGTGTCTATTTTCATGGGAGTTATTTGTGAAATTTTCATTTTCAGTTTCTTGATTATTGTCCAAAACCATTAGCTCATGTCCTAGGGTGGTAAAACTGTTTTGGACCGGAAAAGTGGTATTGTCCATAATTTTTCTGTAAGAATTTTTCCCACCATTGAAAGAAGGAGATTGAGTAATTTCATTGGATTTATACTATAAGACTTGAGTATTCATTTACTTACTTGTGCTAGCATTGAATAGGTTTACGGAGATACCTGTGCCATCTTGCTTCTCTTTTGGAATAATTTTGTTAATTATTTTTAGCACTCTGTCTCTTACCTTTGTTGAAACTAATGGTTTTCCATTCTTCTTCCTGGCTCTCTTCGTTTAGGCATTGCTCCTTATCATCTAGGCAGGATTTTTATTTTATGTTTTTTTTGGGCATAAGGATATTAAGGAGAGATATGCCCTAGTCTTTCACAAGTTTTGCATAATAGGTTTTCACCCTCATAGTGTATATATAATTTGTGTGTACCAATGTAGATGTAGGGTCGTGTTGGATGCTCTAAGGGAATTTGAACACATAGTCTTGCATAGCGACCCCTCATTGTTGTTGATGCACACACATCAATTTTCAGTAAATGACCTATGGAGTTGCCAATTTTCTCCAAGATTTTGCTATCATAAAATTTCGTTGGTAGCTGTGGCAATCGAATCCATATTGCTGGGGTTGTTATTTTTCCTTAGTAGCCACGAAATTCTGTTTCCATTTGGACACTGAAAGGTAATGGCCATTTACAAACCATGGACCTTGATGAAGAGCTTTATCCATATTTTTTTTGTAATTTTGATTACAAAATAATCCTCCCCCAGGTGAAATCAGTGCAATATCTTCCGTTGGTCTCCAAAGTTCCTGTTTTCTCTCTTAAGTATTTGATGTAGCTTTATTTTTTTCGAACAATTTAACAATGATTGCACATTTCCATGGAACATAAATTATTTGCTTATCCTCATCCATAAGAGTGATCAAACTAATGCCTCGTGTGGGAGCATGTAGCAACTTTTACAGTGCTTCTCCATCCTCTGAGGTATTTTCTAGTGGATACTCGTTGGATTGGTTCATGAATGGAGAAAAACTCATGGGGTCTGAGGAAATAAGCATATCCTTGAATGATGTTTTCAAATTTTCCCCATCTTGTTTTGGTTGAGTTTGAGAGATGTTGACTGGTGGTTTCTGGGGTATTGAGGATAAAGCTTTGTAGGGTTGGGAGTTCATGCTAGAGAGAATTTCTTTCTATCTGTAAATGAATTTGTATCTATATATATAGAAAATATGTTTTATATATGCATCTCTTATTAAACATCTTCTTGTTGAAATAGCCGCACAAAAAAAACCGCTTTCTCATCATAGGGACCGAACAAAAGTAAAAATAAAGAGAAAGGGTGAATGTCCGGTTGTATGATCTGAACTTCAATTAAGAAAGAAAAAGCATGGATTTATTCATGCACTTCGCGAAATACTTTATATTTCCCCCCCCTTATACTTTCTGTCTAAACACACTCTTGCCATTAACAAAGTGAACAAAAATGCCGTCAATGTTGAGCCCATACAATGCAGTATTGGAATGATCTCTTAGCTCTATCATTCTCCGTTGTTGGTGATATCTTTGTAGGACAGTGATCACTAATACCTTCAGGCAAATATCTTACCCTGCAAGGAGGCATATTTTCAAGCCAATCCCCATTTATAAACATGTAGTCTATCTTTGAGAAGATCCTTTGGTCAGTATGTTTATCATTCCATGTATAATGATTTCCTAAATGGGGCATTTCTATTTGTGCACAAGTGTCAACACAATCATGGAAATCTACTATTTTTGTGTAACGCTCCTCAAATTTATAAAAGTTTCAAGACTCGCTAAATAGAGAATTTAATTCCCCCCCTCCCCCCCCCCCTTAAATTATACTCCTATTACGGATTTAAACTCTTGTGATTGACTTTTGAGTTACTTCTCTATTTATAAATAATTGGATATACAAATTAGGGGAATATTATAAATTTTAATGTTATTAATTATTAAAAGTGAGTATCAATAAATTCTTGTAAAAAAAGAAGAAGAAGCAAAGTAAGTCTTTAAGAATTTGGGCATAAAGGCAATATAGTACTCCTCTGTTCCCACGACCAAATCAAAGGCATAAAGCCTTTGATGAAAGTCAAAGCAACCAAAACACACAAAAGGTAACAAAACAGCAAAACAGAACGTGAGTTCTGTTTACTCAGTCACGGCAAAAGGGCTTAAAGCCTTATACCAAACAGAGGAAGCTACGAAATTACACGAAAAGTTTCAGGGTTCTTTACAAATCACTAGTTCTTGAACTCAGATATATAAAATTCTCTATTGTCAATTATCCTACAATAGTAATAGGTAAGAATTGAATACTTAAATCCCTTCTTCCTCTATATCAACAGTAAGTTCCATGTTTAGGTGTGAAACTTTGAAATTAATTCAAATGCACTGGTTGCAGTAGAATCAATTGTTTGACGGGTATAAATTGGACCGGGGCCTACGTATTGGCTAAAAAGGGTTTTGAGGTGAGTTGATATATCCCCTTTATTAAAGTAGTTTAACTCACAAAAGCACGCATACAAGGTGTTTGATGAATTGCATAAAAGAGCTAGTATATACTTAATTGGAGTGGGTAAGTATCTATTAGCTTAGAATTATTTTCTAGATAAAGTGTAGATGATTATGATGATATATGTACATAAATTTTCAGATTTTTGTGTTATTCTTATATATCATTATCATGTTGAAAATTCATGAAGCAGCAAGAATCTTTAGAAATAATTTTGAATGTTTATTCATTCTAATGCCATGCTTTACATTTAAGGAGATCAGTATAAGTACGTATAGAATGTTCCAGAAAATATTTATACTTGAAAAGTCATAAGGAGTTTTCGAAAGAAAAGATTTTTGGGAGTATCCTCTATTCTGAGAAGGGTCATCGTCCAAGACGAGGGTCCTGACCAAGTCATTGACTTCCTGAAACTACTTGTGCCAAAGTAGGGAGCACACGGGCCGAAGGTCTCATTGCTGAGAATTTACTTAGTCAGGCTAAGGTATAACATATGAGCAGCGAGAACCATGAAGCGAGTGGCACCTCGTGGATTGAGCCTATTTGATCAGGTTGGGATCGAACCCGTGCCGATCACACGGTGACTACGACAGAAATAAGTCAAGATAGTTGGAACTCCCGAAGTATACAGTGAAGTAGTTTTTTTCTATATGAAAGAAAAATTAAAAGAATTTCTTTTAGAATATTCATAAACTGCTATTATGCAATCACTTTAGAACTGTTCATAGAAGCTTTATGTTTTCTATGCATCTAGATTCTTTCCTCGTAATGTATATTGTATTAAAGTTTCGTCCCCTGTCGTTGAGACTCGCTGAGTACAATGGATAGTATTGACATTCTCTTTTGGGAACCTATGTCGGTCTGCGGTACAATGTAGGAACCAGTTTTGCAGGTGAGCAGGCTACGAGTTAGAACTTCCCTCTCTTCCAGTGCTATTGGTGAGCTCCACTTTTGTTCGTGGAGTATTCCTTAGTGTCATCTTTATTTAGGTAGTTCTTTGTTTACTTGGAGAACTAGCCATAAAATCTCATGTCCTGAGAAGTGCGTCAGTTTATTAGTAGAGGTTTCATAGACATAGTCGTTGGTTCAAGATTAAGATTTTTTTGATAATAACTTAGCAGTATTTCACTGATTACTACGAATAAAGTTTTGGAGTTGGTTTATTTAAGTATATAAATTAATTAAAAGTATTTGGTTACAATATTGCCTTGTGTAATATAAAGTTTGAAGTTATAATAGATTTGATAAGCGCAGATGGTTCACTCGGTCACGTTTAGTGATCAGGTGCCGGTCCCAGCTTGTTTAGAAAATGGGTCATAACAAAAATAGTATCAGAGCCACTCTTGTGTCGGCCTTACCGATGGTGGGTCAGAGTTCAACTGATTTTAGGCAAATCCCAGTTAGGCGGGGCAAACCTCAGTGCTGAGTCTAGGAAACTCCCATGCGGTGGGGAAAACCTCAGCGAGGACGCTAAGTCCATAAGAGGGTGCGTATGTAATACCCCAGACTTAAGATAGAGTTCCACATCGGCATAACACAAGAGGAATGTTAGGTTTATAAGTCAACAAGCCTTAGACCCTAGTGACGCGTTTTAAACTCGTGAGGGTCTAGGCCCAGAGCGGACAATATCATTTGGGGGTTGGGCTGTTACAAATGGTATCAGAGCCAGGTTTATGGAGTCCTAGGGGTCTATGAAGCCATGTTAGTAGAGTCTTGTTTATGGGTATGAAGTGCGTCACACTTATAAACAAGAGGCTACAAAGATTTAGGAAAAGTCTTATTTTTTTCATACTTTAGATCGTGCAGTAGATCCTACCTCTAAGAAACTATCTAATGTATTCGTTTCTTCAAAACTCACAGATATGGCTCATACTCGCAACTCTGACACCGACACCCAGGATGCTGCTCAAGATACTATTGCTACTATTGTGGATCAAGGTAGAACTAAGAAGGCTTCAACTCATTAAAGGAAGGGTAAATCCACAAAGGGGGTTCAAGTACCCCGGGTTAAACATGAAGAAGGGGTGGAGCATGATGATCCAGTACCTCAGGATCTACTACCGCCACCAACAACAGTTCCGACTCAGACAACTATATCTCCAGAGGTGGGTCAGATGTTTAATATTGTCAACAGTGCTATGGATATGTTTAAAGCCTTCATGGTCAACCAAAACGAGAGAATAGATGAGATTCCACCTCAATCAAATAGATATAACAATTCTGAGTCCTCAAGAGTGAATGAATTTTTGAAGTTCAGTCCTACTTTGTTTCATGGTTCTATAGTTGGTGAAGATCCAATGTTGTGGCTGGAGGGTGTCAAGAAAGCCCTCCGAGTGATGAAGGCATTTGATGATGAAGCTGTGGAGCTGGCTGCTCACTAGCTTAGAGATGTGGCTGACGCTTGGTTTGAGATGTGGGAAAAGGAAAGAGATGAAGATGATAGTTCTCCTACTTGGGAAGAATTTGAAGAGGCTTTCATGTCTAACTTTATCCCGGAAGAGGATAGGGAAGCTTAGGCTACAGAGTTCGTACAACTCATGCAAGGGAATAAAAGTGTGCAAGAGTACTACATGGAATTCATAAGGTTATCTAAGCATGATCCTCACATGGTTAAGATGGAAAAAGCAAAGATTCGCAGGTTTGTTGGCGGTTTATCTTACCACATTAAGGATACGACATCAGCTGCAGCGCTAGGAATTACAACTTTCTCCTCTGTTGTTGGATTCGCCAAGCACTTAGAAAAAGGCAGATAACAAAGGAGAGAAGAAAAAGAGCATAACAAGAAAGCCCCGACAACGACAGGTTTAATGGTACATCTAGTGGAGGTGGAAGGGGTTCCTCTAATAAGGAGTCATTAGCACTAGCTCAGTCTAGTCATCAGTCAGGTGGCGGGTCTTCCTTCAGACGTACCCACAATTATGGAAACCAGTCTCGCAAGAATCAGAATTTTAGGACATCATCCTCACATAGCCAGAGTCATGTTGAGCAACATTCACAACAACAAGGTCTTTGTGGAACATGTAAGCGGCAACATTCATGTCAGTGCAAGCTCGGGCTTCATGGTTTCTATCATTGTGGAGACATTGGTCATATAAAGGCCAACTTCCTAAAGTTGCAACGTAATTTCAGTGGTGGATCAACTCGTCCTTCTAGTTCCTCAGCTACTGCAGTTGCACCACCTCAGGCACGTGATTCTCATAATCAGACCAGGCATGGGGAAGGAAGAAGTGCAGATCGAGTTACTCAGGGAGGGGGACAACCCCGTTTGTTTGCTACACTTGCTCGTTAGAGTGCAGAGGCATCTCCAGAAGTTATTACAGGTATACTTTTAGTCTGCTCACATAATGCTTATGCCATAACTGATCCGGGTTCAACGTTATCATATGTGACTTTGCAATTAACCTCAGGATAGAACCAAAACAAATTAGTGAGCCATTCCTAGTATCTACTCCAGTTGGCGAGTCAGTGAGAGTCATAAGAGTTTAAAGATGTTTAATCCAAGTCGTAGCATCGAGGTCGATCCCATAGATTTAGAAATGGTGGATTTCGATGTGATCATGGGTATGGATTGGTTGTCTTCCTGCTATGCCATGTTAGAGTGTCATTCCAAGATAGCGAGGTTCCAATTTCCAAATGATGAAGTCTTAGAGTGGAAGGGTGGTTCATCATCGCTGGTACGTAAGTTTATTTCTTACCTTAAGGAAAAACGAATGATCGATAAGGGGTGTCTCGACTATTTGTCTCACATAATTAATCCATAATCAGAACCAGCAGCTCTTCAGCCAGTGCCACTTGTTAGAGAATTTCCAGAAGTTTTCCCAGATGACCTTCCTGGACTTTCTCCTGAAATAATCATAGACTTTGGCATTGATCTCATGCCAGGCAATCGGTATTTTGATGTTGTTTTGGGTGATTCGAAGGCTCTACTAAATTTGAATGATGTTATGGGATGTGTTGGCATGTTTGGTAGAGTTCTCGAGGGCTTCGGGTGTGTTTCGGATGCCCAACGGGACATTTGTGGACTTGAGAAGTTAGCAGATTTTGCTGGTTTTCTATTGCAGATGAATTGTTCTTCGCGATCTCGTAGACGGGGTCGTGATTGCGTAGGTTTTTTTGGAGTAGAGGCGAGTTTTTGTTATGCGATCGCAGAGACAGGAATGGGATCGCGTGCTTGTGTGCCGATGTGCTTTGCGAATGCGTGGTCAATGTCGCGTTCACATAGAGGTAGCGAGCTGTGAGGGTTGAGGTGAATTGTTCTATGCGATCGCCTGAGTAAGGTCATGATTGCGTGAGTTGGTCAAGCAGTGTTATGCGAACACGTGGGTAGTTTCCGCGATCGTGTAAGGTTAATTGTGGGGAAACGTTATTTGTGCTTCGCGATCGCGATGAAGTAAAACCTAGGCAGAATGTTTAAGTTCAAAAACGAGGGTTTAAGCTCATAACACCAAAATTCAATAGAGAGCTCCGGAGAAGGAGAATTTGGAGGGGATTTTTAGTAGAGTTATTGGGGTAAGTGTTCTTCACTTAAATTTGGTTTAATTCCATGATTATGTCTTCATTTTTATCATTTAATTTGGGAATTTAGGGTGAAAATTAGGAGAAAATGGAAGAAAAATTGGTGAGTTCTTTTGGGGATTTGGATGGCCATTTGATGACGGATTTCGATGAATTTTATATGGGTAGACTCATGAGTGAATAAGAATTCTAGTTCTGTGATTTTTATCGGATTCTGAGACGTGGTCCCGGGGGCCGGGTTTGGCCAATTTTAGAATTTTTTATCAAATTTGATAATTTTCTTGTGGGTTTTGTTCATTTAACATGTATTGATGATATGGTACTGATTTTGGTTAGATTCGGAGCAATTGGAGGCCGAGTCAAGAGGAAAAATCATCGCGTGTTAGGAGTTTGTCCGGTTTGAGGTATGTAATGATTGTAAATCATGTCTTGAGGGTATGAAACACCGGTTTTCACATTGTGTCACTATTTGGAGTGGTGCACATGCTAGATGATGAGTGTGTGGCATACACTGTTGGGGGATTCCGACTTGTTTCGTCCCGTAGCAACTATTAAGTTGCTTATCTGATTACAAATCATATAATATTTTATGTTTTATAAATTATCACTATGTTTTGGGCTGAACGCCGTATATGGGCCTCGTGCCAAGATTGCTTGGACCCTTAGGGGGCTTTTTACTGCTATTTCTTCACTGTGTTGATTTAAGACTTACACTCAGTCATGCTATGATTAACTGATTTCGAAACTCAGTCTCGTTTACACTATTTGATGCATAAAATGATATTTTGAGTTTAGTACCCCGTTTTACTGATAGCCCGAGTGTCTTGAGAGGTTTTTGACTGAGTGCGGTCGAGGGCCTATGTTGTGCGGATATTATGGGATTGGGCTGTGCGCCGCAGCATGTTACACTATTTTATGATGTATGAGAGGCCGAGAGTCTGAGTGATTATACCACGAGATGGCTTGTTATAGTGCTTGGGCTGTAAGAGCCCCTCCAGAGTCTGGACACCCTCAGTGAGGGCAGGTACCTACTAAGTGAGAGTGCGGAGTGCCAAGTGTCGAATGATTGGGAGGCATGAGTGGATGTGAGTCTGCTAGAGGGTCTGATTACGAGTGATTGTGAGGCATGCTGAGGGATTGATTTTGAGTAATGATATGCCCGAGGGGCGGTTTTGATACCTGTTTTTCCCGAGAGGCTATTTATGATTTTCATCGCTTTTTCACTAAATTTATCGACTTTTTCTTGAAATTGTTAGAAAACATGTTCTCAAATGATTCTTCAATTAAAATGGGCTTTTAAGCGTGATGATTTTACATATTTATTGTTGGAAGGAAAGACTATTCTTACTATGATTTGATGACATATTTTATGTGTTTCTTACTGCTCAGACCTTATTTACTTTCATTACTACTGAGTTGCCGTACTCACATTTACTCCTTGCACCTTGTGTGCAGATCCAGGTGCTAGGGTTGAGTGAGCTGTTTTCCTGTTTCAGAGACTTACAGAGATACACGAGGTAGCTGCACGACGTCCGCAACCTTGTCGTCTCCTTCCTACTTCTTTAGCACTTACATTTCTAGACTTATCTTGTATCGGAGATAGTGCATCAGACTTGTATTTTTCTTTAGATGCTCGTGACCAGTGACTCCGGGATTTTGGGTTGTGTTTAGATATTTGGTTTATCATTACCTGTTTTAAAAATGCTTAAACGGAAATTTTTATGAGATATCATTTTAATAATGATTGAACTAAACGTTACTTTATGTTTTAAGTATTTAACTGGCTGGCCTAGTAACTCGATAGGAACCATCACAACTAGGGTGGTTTTGGGGTTGTGAAAAGTTTATATCAGAGCTAGGCTACATAGGACTCACCGGTCATGAGCAGGTTTAGTAGAGTCTTGCGGATCGGTAGGGAGACGTCTGTACTTATCTTCGAGAGGCTGCAGAACCCTTAGGAAAAATCTCACATTCTTGAATTCTTGTCGTGCAAATTCATTTATTCAGCTAAAAGCGTAACTCTTTGAATTCCTTTCATGTATTCGAATGCGCATGTGAGTGCTCGGTATCAGTTGTGCATCGACGACTTGTGATTTCCATAGGTGAGGTGTGAGATGTGAACTTTGTATGTTGATGATGGGCCAGTCTTGAGGACTTGAGGCCGGGTTTTATTTGTCGCTTGAGTGCTGAGATTTCGATTCTGTGAGCCGTGCATTTAGGATTTATATGTTCGTTTGTGTCCTTATTGGTGGGGTTTTGTGATTGGATGACTATGTGGCGAGTGTGATTCGATGGTGATGTGTGTTCAGATTGTTTTATTGTAAAAAAAAAGGATTGGATGGAGATGTAGCAAGAACTATTGAGTGTTTGACTTCTGTCTTGAGTTGGGATATGACCTCGCGTTGTGAGTGTATTGGAGGACCCCTCATGTTGTTTAATTGTGGAGTGAAGTGGATCTTTCTCTTGTGTTATGAGTTCCTAGTAATGTCTTTTGGGCTGACCAATGCCCCACTAGCATTCATGTATTTGATTAATAGTGTATTCCAGCCGTATTTATACTCCTTCGTTATTGTATTCATTGATGGCATCCTGGCGTACTCACGTAGCCAGGAGGAGCATACTCAACATTTGAGGATGGTATTATAGAGATTGAGGGAGGAGGAGCTTATGTAAAGTTCTCCAAGTGTGAATTTGGCTCAGTTTAGTAACATTCTTGGGATACGTGGTGTCTGGTGAGGGTATCCACGTAGTCAGAGGAGTGTGGATAGAGGTTTCAGAAGCTCAAGAGTGCTTTGACCACAACTCCAATGTTAGTTCTGCCATCAACTTCAGGTTCTTATACCGCGTATTGTGATGCCTCGAGGGTAGGTGTTGGTTGTGCTTAAATGCAAGAGGGTAAAAGTGATTGCGTGATAGCTATGATTTTAGGAAGGGTATAGAGAGTTATCATTTTGAGGCTAAGCAGGCGGGGTTATCTCCTGCGGAATGTCCTGAGGTTGTGTGATCCTTATGTGGTTTTGTACTATCTCTTTTTCCAGTAAATGATATATGCTGTGATTTCAGTTTAGATCGCTGGTGGAAGTTGGCACGGCTATTGCAATGGTGAATGCGAGATTTGCAGTCGATTTGAGATATTAGACGGTTTGTGTTATATGAGCTTATGAAGGAATTAGTGAATCTCATTGTGGTATTGTTGCGGTGGTAGCGTATGGGCATTGTGAGTTTTCGTGTGTTTTGACTTATGACTTCGAGCTAAGTGGGGGAGTCTACTATTGATAAGTTGATTGCGCGGCTAAGTGTCGTATCAATTTCAGTTGGAGGTATACCGGCAAATCAGCTGTGACGTACAAGGGTTGAGATCGGGGGTGACTCGAATAATGGAAACTTTTGGGTACAAGTTGTAATGTACTCTATGGGTAGATGGGTTTTATTGAATGATTGAGTTGTAATTGTAAATGGTGTAGTATGTGCGGAGTAAGAATTTGCTTGGTTGCTTCGAATTGTGGATTACTTCCTAATATGTTGGTGTGCAAATGAGGCCAATTCGTTTGATCTGTTTGATTAATTTAATTGAGATTTGCGTAGAGAAGATGAATCTCGAGAATGGTTCTAATGAATTCAAGGTTATATGTAACAATTGGGAATCTTCAAGGTGTATTTGGCTAGAATTGAGATTTACCTTGGAGGGTGTCAAGACTTGTGGCATTTCAACGTTATCATGGATTCTAGATATCAATATCAGAAAAGTAAAGGTAATGGCTTTAGATTCGCAGGAAGTCTCTTTAGGGTAAGTATTTTGAATGTGGTACTTCTGGGGATATTTAGAGAGTATTCAGCGGCTTACGAGCCTTAGACGATACGATTTTATGTTTGGGTATCGTGTAGTGAGTCTGGGTTGAGAATTGCGGTATTATGGCAAGGAGAAGTATCAATTCAAAAGTAATTCAGAAGGAACTTTGATTAATAGGACAGCTTGGTAGTAGGTCGGATCGGCATGGTAAGGGATATGATTAGTCCTTTGGGTGTTAATGAGGTAATGAGTTTATACAGGTGTTTCTTGGTAATGCTCTTGGGTTTTGGTGACCTGCGTAGCTTTGTTGTGTTAGAAGGATCCAGTCATGTCGTTTTGGT
This sequence comes from Nicotiana undulata, assembly GCA_005239495.1. Lineage (NCBI taxonomy): Eukaryota > Viridiplantae > Streptophyta > Magnoliopsida > Solanales > Solanaceae > Nicotiana > Nicotiana undulata. The sequence goes on from ML294190.1 coordinate 17,526, forward strand.
GTCGTACAAATGGGATTCAAAGAGTTCTTGATGGTTTCTACTACGGTTAGAGATGTATAGTTTCTACTGGCGTGAGGAGCATGTGATGTATAGCAATTTTGCTTCTAGATGGGATCAAATGTAACGTTCTTGGATAGTTGGGTACGTAGTTTCTTGTGGCTCGGAAGGGATTATGAAGTTCTCATATTTATCATAGGGCGACATGGTGTATGCGGTATGTTGAGTAGGGTTGAGATTCGCATGTGTGAGGTCACGGTTCAGTTTTGGAAAGAAGGTCATAAATTCTTAGGCAACATGGGCAAATTCAGATGACTAGGTAAATGATATCACTAATCGGTGTCGCTAGATGAGGGTATGCATTCCGGAAAGGGCAATGTGTTTGAATTAAGGGTGCTTCATTGGTATTGCAACGCTCTCTTGTTGGATCGACTGCTCATATTCAAGTTTTCTTGGTGGCATAGAAGAATTATATGGGTATCCCTCGTGGAATGATTAAGTATTAGAGGTATGTTATATATTCGAGCAGTGGAGTAGGGATCAGATATGGTGATTTATGCGGCTTCATGGACTTTGAAAAATGAGAGTTCTCATAAACAGGTTATTTTGTGGTTGTGGATTGTGAAGATGCGAGCAAAGCTAGTCAGATGTTAGTATATGCCATGATTCACTCATTATGAGCTTTCATAGAGTTATCTATCTGTCGTGGGTGACCAGAGTTGACTTAGGGATCATTGGTAGTTCTAGTATGGATGAGTGTCCTGCACCGGGTAGGAATTATTGACTCCGAATTGCTATTGTTGAGGGATGTACCATTCGATTTTCATTAAGCTTATTGGTGTTCTGGAGTGATCTATTAGTTACTCTTCGGTGTTGCGAGGAGTTGTGATTGTTGGTATATGCACATATGGTGCGGTTATATTTGGTCTTTATAGCGGGATTTGAGTAAGGTAAGTAATTGGGTATTAAAGGATTGAGATGTATGTGTTGTGTTCTTTCAGGTTCGTGTAGCATGGTATTGTCCGATTCCCCTGTTGTTATGGAAATGCACTTTGAGTACTTGATGTCGAATTGTGCATGGTTATTGAAGTTGAGCAAGGTGTCTTGAAGTATTTCAAGTGGACCAACGTTTGGATGGGATCACACATTGTAACGGAGTTATGTAGAGGTATGATCCTTGGTGTCAGATTCGTGTGTTTTGGTTTTACGATGTGTTCCAGGCTCTTAGCATGGTGTTGTGATGGTACTTGTTAAGCTGGCGAGATAGTCCTCTCGTGTGAATCTTTTCTATGATTTGAGTACGTTGGGATGTTGCTATTGGGTGCACGAGTTGCATAGGTTATGGCTTTGGATTGTATTGATGTGTCATGTCATCAGAGTGGTCGTGTTGGATGAGAAAAGGTCATTGGACCTAGAATGAATACTATCAGAATTGACTACGACATGGTTGGAAGGATGATATCGAAAGTTGCCTTAGAAATCTGCTATAGTTCCCGTCGGAGAATGGTAGCTCCTTAGTTGGCTGATCGGATGAATGAATACTAGTTCTGCATGTTTCTTTCATCATTTGACAGTATATGAAAGTGTTAGAACAAGGTTTTATTCGATAAAAGGTTATTTACCGATATTGGGTTGTTTTGAGCAGCTATTGTGATTAGGAGTTATCGCTATGAGTGTTTGAGTCATGTGGTATATCATGTGATTACATCTTGGGTTATGGATATTGCTTGGTATAGTGTGTTCAGACTTATTCAGTTTATAGATGTGGAATTTTGATCTTATAAATTATTTCAGAAGTGGAAATTTGGTTCTAAGGTTTATGGGTTAGGTTGGATTGCGAAATTTTAGCTATGTTGTGCTATTGGACCTATATGGGATAAGGTGACATGGGATCACCCCCAGGTATGTGCATGGTAGGTTTCACGACAATTATGATGGTTTTTGGAACAACTCTAGGCACGTTCAAGGACGAACATATGTTTAAGTGAGGGAGAATGTAACGACCCGATCGGTCATTTCGAGAGTTTAGCCCCATTTCTCCCATTTGTGCTTCATTTTGTGTTGTTTAACTCATTTATGCTGTATTGGGTTGGTTGGCTCGGGTTCGGAGGAGAGCAATGCGACACTTAGTCTCTTAAGTTAGTAAAATAGTTGGAAAAGTCAACCGAAAGTTGACTTATAGGTATATGATCTCATAATGTGGTTTTTATGGTTTAGATAGATTCGTTAGGTGATTTGGGACTAAGGGGTGTTTTCAGAATGTTATTCGGATGTCGGTGGTAGAATTAGGCTTGAATTGACGAAATTGGATTTTTGGCGATTTCCGGTTGGTAGTGGAAAATTAGCTATAGGGGTCGGAATGGAATTCCAAAAAGTGGGATAGGTTCGTATTGTCAATTGGGATGTGTGTGCAAAATTTCAGGTCATTCGGACGTGGTTTGGGTGGTTTCGGCATCGTTGGCGAATTTCGGAAGTTTAGAAATCCTTATGCTTGAATTTTGGGGTTATTTCAGTATTTCGATGTTGTTTTTGGTGATTTGAAGGCTCGACTAAGTTTGAATGATGTTATGGGATGTGTTGGCATGTTTGGTTGAGTCCCTGAGGGCCTCGGGTGTGTTTCGGATGCCCAACGGGACATTTGTGGACTTGAGAAGTTAGTAGATTTTGCTGGTTTTCTGTTGCAGAAGAACTGTTCTTCGCGATCACGTAGAGGGGGCCGCGATCGCAGAGACAGGAGTGGGATCGCATGCTTGTGTGTCGTTGGTTTGTTCTTCGAATAAGGATTCTAGTTTTGTGATTTTTATCGAATTCCGTGACGTGGGCCCCGGGGCCGGTTTGGCCAATTTCGTGATTTTTGATCAAATTTTATAATTTTTGCGTGGGTTTTGTTCTTTTAACATGTATTGATGATATGGTACTGATTTTGGTTAGATTCAGAGAAATTGAAGGCCGAGTCAAAAGGCAAAATCATCGCGTGTTAGTATTTTGTACGGTTTGAGGTATGTGATGATTGTAAATCATGTCCTGAGGGTATGAAACCCCGGACTTCACATTGTATCACTATTTGGAGTGGCGCACATGCTACATGAAGAGTGTGTGGCGTACACTGTTGGGGATTGTGACTTGGTCCGCCCCGTAGCAACTATTAAGTTGCGTATCTGATTAAAAATCATATGATATTTTATGTTTTAAAGATTATTAATATATTTTGGGTTGAACGCCGTATTTGGGCCTCGTGACAAGATTGGTTGGACCCTTAGGGGGCTTTTTATTGCTATTTTCTCACTGTGTTGATTTAATACTTACACTCAGTCATGCTATGATTAACTGATTTCGAAACTCAGTCTCGTTTACACTATTTGATGCATAAAATGATATTTTGGGTCGAGTACCCCGCTTTACTAATAGCCCGAGTGGCTTGAGAGGTTTCTGACTAAGTGAGGTTAAGGGCCTATGTTGTGAGGATATTATGGGATCGGGATTCGCATCACAACATGTTACACTATTTTATGATATATGAGAGGCCGAGAGCCTGAGTGATTATACCACGAGATGGCTTGTTATAACGCTTGGGCTGTAAGATCCCCTCTTGAGTCTGTACACCCCTAGTGAGTACATGTACCTACTGAGTGTGAGTTCCGAGTTCCGAGTGGTTGGGAGGCATGAGTGGCTGTGAGGTTTCCTGAGGGGCTAATTACGAGTGATTGTGAGGCATGATGAGGGATTGAGTCTGAGTGATGATATGCTCGAGGGGCGGTTTTGATACCTGTTTTTCCCGAGAGGCTATTTATGATTTTTATCGCTTTTTCACTAAACTTCTCGACTTTTCCTTAAAACTGTTAGAAAACATGTTCTCAAATGATTCTTCAATTGAAATCGGCTTTTAAGCGTGATGATTTGACATATTTACTATTGGAAGGAAACAATATTCTTACTATGATTTGATGACGTATTTTATGTGTTTCTTACTGCTCAGACCTTATTTACTTTCATTACTACTGAGTTGGTGTACTCACATTTACTCCTTGCACCTTGTGTGCAGATCTAGGTGCTAGGGCTGAGTGAGTTGTTTTTTTGTTTCAGAGACTTACAGAGATACGCGAGGTAGCTTCACGGCGTCCGCAGCCTTGCCGTCTCCTTCATACTTCTTTAGCACTTACATTATTAGACTTATCTTGTATTGGAGATAGTTCATCAGACTTGTATAGTTCTTTAGATGCTCGTGACCAGTGACTTTGGGATTTTGGGCTGTGTTTAGATATTTTGTTTATCATTACCTGTTTTAAAAGTGCTTACACAAATGTTTTTATGAGATATCATTTTAGTAATGATTGAACTAAAGGTTACTTTATGTTTTAAGTATTGCATTGGCTGGTCTAGTGACGCGATAGGCGCCGCCATGGCCAGGGTAGTTTCGGGGTCGTGACACTGACAAAGTCCGCCCATTATCTACCAGTAAAGACGACAGATTTTGCTGAGCAGTATGCGCAGTTGTACATCAAAGCAATAGTACGGTTTCATGGTACTCCAGTTTCAATCATATATGATAGAGGCCCTCAATTCACGACACATGTTTGGCAGGTATTTCATAAAAGATTAGGTACCAAGGTCAATTTGAGCACCGCTTTCAATCCATAGACTGATGGTCAGGCAGAAAGGACCATTCAGACTCTCGAAGATATGTTGCGAGCACATGTTATGGATTTTTGAGGTAATTAGGATGATTACTTGCCACTCATAGAATTTTCTTACAATAACAACTATCAGGACATCATTGGTATGGCTCCTTATGAAGCGTTGTATGGGCGAAGATGTAGGTCTTAGTGTGTTGGTATGAACTAGCAGAGGTGTCGTTGTTTGGTCCAAAGTTTGTTTGTGAGGCCTTAGAAAAAGTTCAGCTAATCAGAGAAAGGTTGAACACGGCTCAGAGTCGTCTGAAATCGTATTCTGACAAGAGGCATCGTGACTTAGAGTTCATGGTTGGTGACAAGGTGTTTTTTAAAGCTTCACCAATGAAAGTAGTTATGAGGTTTGGTAAGAAAGGAAAACTTAGTCCTAGATTTATCGGACCTTATGAAATTATAGAAAAGAACGAAACCGTGGCTTATTGTAACGACCCGGTCCGTCGTCACGTAGAACCCGCATTATAATTGTTGTTATGGACTTGTTATAGATTGTTTATACTGTTATTGATGTGTTAGAGTTGGTAGGCTTGAAATCAGAATGGTTGTAGTGAGAGTTTAGGCATTCAGTCTTTAAAAATAACCTTAAAATGGGAAAAGTCAACTAAGAGTTGACTTATTGGTAAACGACCTCGGAATGCTGATTTTATGGTTCGAATAGCTTCGTGAGGTGATTTGGGACTTAGGAGTGTGTTCGGAATAATTTTGTGATGTCCATAGTAGAATTAGGCTTGAATTGGCGAAAGTTAGTTTTGGCGATTTCCGGTCGGCAATGGAAAACAGGCTATCGAGGTCGGAATGGAATTCCGATAGTTGGAGAAGGTTCGTAATGTCATTTTGGACGTGTCTGCAAATTTTCAGGTCAATCGGAGTTGTTTTGGGTAGTTTCGGCATCGTTGGTGGAATTTAGAAGTTTCAATGTTCATAGGCTTGAATTTGATGAGTTTTTGGAGTTTTGATGTTGTTTTTAATGTTTCAAAGGGTCGAATAAGTTTGAATGATCATATATGATGCGTTGGTATGTTTGGTTGGGGTCTTGACGTGCTTGGGCTTGATTTCGGGTGGCGAACGGGGAATTTGGACTTGGCAAAATGCAGCTTTAGCTGCTGTTATGATGTTTTCGCACCTGCGGGAGGTGAGCCGTAGGTGCGGTCTTGCAGGAGCGGACTTGGCTCCGCAGGTGCGAGAATGGGCTGGGTTGAGGATTTCCGCAGGTGTGAGGAAATTATCGCACCTGCGAGCAGGTACGGATTTGGGTGGTCCAAGATGAGACCGCAGGTGCGGAAGGATCATCGCCTCACTGTGCAGTAAGTATAAAAACCAGCCTTCGCGAATTGTAACCATTTTTCTCAATATTTTATCCGGGTTTGAAGCTTTTGAAGGGTTTTTGAAGAGGGAATTCGATAGTTCTTCGTGGAGGTAAGATTTTTGGACTCCAAACTCGTCAATACATGATTAAAGGTTAGATTAATGGTGGAAAAATTGGGAAACATCAGTGGAAAATGGGTAGTTAGGGCTTGGGATTAAGAGGCTTTAGAATGAGGATTTGAGGGTATAGACTCGTGGGAGGATGCTGATTCTTCTACTGTAAATTTTATCGAATTCCGAGACATGGGGCCGGGGCCCGTGTTTGACCAATTTCGGGATTTTTGAGTATTTTTGATAGATTTTGATTAGGATTCACCTCTTAGCATTTAATAATGATGTACACTTGATTGTTTGTAGATTTGGAGCGCTCGGAGGTCGAATTTCGAGGCAAGGGCACTGCAGAGTAGTGTTTTAGCCGGTTTTGAGGTAAGTAACGTCTTCAACCTTGGAACTGAGGGTTCGAAACCCCAAATTATCTGATAGTTGATGTTAATTAAGGTGACGCACTTGCCAAGTGACGGGCATGCAGGCGTTCACCGAATGTTTGTGGCCTGGCTCATCCCATGGTATTATCAAATGGTTGATTCACACTTATACTTGTACCGCGAAGGTGGAGATTTCCTTGAACATATTGGAAATCATGATAAGTGTAATTTCTAAGGCTTCGTGCCAATGTATTTAGATTGAAACAGTCAATTGTTGCTGTCTCTATCTGTAGTTATTTACTACCATGCACTCAGTCCTGTTGTAGCACACATCTTAATGCTTTAGTCTCAGCATTTGTTAATTATATTGCATTATTATTGTTTGGGCTGAATTATACATATTTGAGAGCATTGTGAGTGAGACTTGAAAGTATTGACTAAGTGAGGCCTAGAGCTGGATTTTTGAGACGGTTATGAGATCGGACTGCACACCGTAGCGATCCTTGAATCATACCTTCGTTGGTTTGATATAGCGCTTGGGCTTATAGGAGCCCCTCCGAAGTCTTTACACCCCCAGTGAACGCACATAAATTGAGGGATGGATCTTCCCTGGACATGGATCTTGTCCGAGTGATATGTTCCGGTGATGGATCTTCTTCGTGGTGTCTTATTCTGGAGATGGATCTTATACATGGGTCTGGATTGGCCTATCTTTTCCTCAGTACCGAGTGACTATGTCACTATGTTTATCCATATTCTAGGATGGATTTTCCCTGGGCCTGATGGCCAATTCGAGTACTGAGTGGACTTCTTTATGAGAGTGGATACTGTATACATAACATTCCTGATTTTACACGAACACATGCAATTTTACAGACATAACTCGGTGCAACTTGCTTCTTTTCTACTATATTACTGTCATGTTCAAACTATATGATGTTGTTCAAATTATCGGAGGTTTAGTCCGTCACTACCTCTCAACCCCTAGGTTGTTTTCGTTACTTATTGAGTTGGTGTACTCACGTTATACCTTGCACCTTGTGTGCAGATCCAGGTGTATTCAGATCCAGCTCTGGTCAGTGAGTCGCAGCAGTTTCATCGGAGTTGACGAGGTAGCAGCTGGCGACCGTGATCTCGTCATCTCTTTCTTTTCTACCTGTCGTATTTATTTTCAGACTATGTTGGTCATTTCTTTTGGGTTTTGTTTATGTATTAGTAGCTCATGACTACGTGACACCGGATCCGAGGCTGTAGTATTTAAATTTTGTTTTCCTTCCTTAAATTGTTTCCAAATTATGAAATTCCACTATTAATGATTTGGATTTATTAAAAATGAGCATTTTATCCAATAACTGAACCTAGAACCGTTATAGTTAGGTGGCTGGCCTGGTTCCACGACAGGCGCCATCACGACTCCGAAATTGAGCATGACAAGTTGGTATCAGAGCTCTAGGTTGAATAGGTATCACCAGTCATGAGCAGGTTCAGTAGAGTCTTGCGGATCTATACAGAGACGTCTGTACTTATCTTTGAGAGGCTACAGAACCCTTAGGAAAATTCCACATCTTTGAATTCGGTCGTGCAACTCTATTGAACTCTGGAACTAAACTTCTGTTATTTTTGCTCTCTCACAGATGGTGAGGACTCGTGCTACCGGTAATGGTGATCAGACACCAGCAGGACCAGCTAGAGGCCGAGGTCGTGGCCGAGGCCGTGGCAGAGGGAGGGGTGTAGCCCGTACCACAGTCGGGGCAGCACCTGTGGACCCTTCCGTTGCTCAGGATCAAGTCCCCGCAGCTGAGATTCCAGCGGGGTAGGCTCAAGCACTAGCAGTGCCCATTGTGATTCCGGGGCTTCATGAGACCCTAAATCAGATTTTGATGGTGTGCGCCAGCTTGGCACATGCCGTTGCGATGTCCACTACTGCTACTACTTCTCAGGCCGGGGGAGGCATTCAGACTCCAGCTGCCCGGACACCTGAGCAGGTCACCCAGGGACTTCAGACACCTGGGGCAGTCCCAGCACATCCGATTGCTCCAGTACAGGATTATGTGGTTCCAGCCTTAGCTGATGATGAGCGGCGTAGGTTGGAGAGATTCAGCAGGCTCTAGCCTCCTATTTTTAGTGGTACTGAGGGAGAGGACGCCCAGGCCTTCTTGGACAAGTGTCAAAGGATACTACGCACAACAGGGATACTAGAGGCCAGCGGAGTTCCATTTAATAATTTCCAGTTCTCAGGAGCTGCACTTTCTTGGTGGAAGGCCTATGAGAGGCGTAGAGCCACTGATGCAACACCCCTTACATAGAATCAGTTCTCTATTCTCTTTTTGGAGAAGTATATACCACAGTCTCGCAGAGAGGAGCTGCATAGAGAGTTCGAGCAGTTGTGTCAGGGAGACATGACCGTGACGCACTACGAGATGAGGTTCTCTAAGTTAGCCTGTCATGCCATCTGGTTAGTTTCCACAGACCGAGAAAGGATCCGGAGGTTTGTTGACGGTCTTACTTATTAGTTACAGATCTTTCTGACCAGGGAGAGGGTATTTGGGGCTTCTTTTGAGGAGGTAGTTGACATAGCCAGGGAGATTGAGTCAGTGCGCCGCCAGGAGCGTGTTGAGAGGGAGGCCAAGAGGCCTCGAGGATCTGGTAGTTATGGTGGTGGTAACTTGGGAGGTCAGTCTCAGTATAGCTGAGGTCGTCCATTCAGACCTCCTCAGCCAGCTCGCCCAGTTTACAGTGGTACTCCATCTGGACACGGCCTTCGTAGTTCTCATCCGGGCCGTTCATCATTCAGTGCACTTCCAGCCCAGAGCTCATCCCGGCCACAGTCAGTTCAGGGTTCTTCAGCACATGGCTCTTCTAGCAGCTACTCTGGTTCTAGGGGTTCCCTTCAGTCCCCACCACCTTTTGCTGAGAGGGGTTGTTTCGAGTATGGGGATCCAGGGCACATCAAGAGGTATTGTCCCTGCCTTTCTGGTAGTTCCTATCAGCAGAGGAGCCAGCCTTCAGCTTCAGCACCAGTTTCTACACCACCCGCTCATGCAGCCAGGGGTGGAGGCCAGTCAGTCAGAGGCCGCCCAAGAGGGGGAGGCCGATCAGGTGCGGGACAGGCCCGTTTCTATGCACTTTCATCTAGACCAGATGCCATAGCTTCAGATGCAGTAATTACAGGTATTATCTCAGCCTGTCACCAAGATGCTTTGGTATTGTTTGATCCTGGTTCCACGTATTCATATGTTTCATCATACTTTGCACAATTCTTGGATATGCCCCAAGAGTCTTTGATTTCATTCGTTCGTGTGTCGACTCCGGTGGGGGATACTGTTATGGTGGACCGGGTGTACCGGTCTTGTGTTATATCTATTAGGGGTTTGGAGACCCGGGCAGATCTATTATTGCTTAGCATGGTTGACTTCGATATGATTTTGGGCATGGATTAGCTATCTCCATGCCATGCTTTTCTTGATTATCACGCCAAGACCGTGACCTTAGCTATGCCCAGATTGTCGAGGGTTGAGTGGAAGGGTTTGGGGGAGTATGTGCCTAGCAGGGTGATTTCCTTTCTGAAGGCTCAGCGTATGATTGGGAAGGGGTGTGAGTCTTATCTGGCTTTTGTGAGGGATGTTAGTAGTGAGACTCCTTCTATTGATTCTGTTCTTGTGGTCCGTGAGTTTCCGGGCATATTCCCTGTAGAACTACCAGGCATGCCACCTGACAGAAACATTGATTTTGGTATTGACTTGTTACCAGACACCCAGCCTATCTCTATTCCATCGTACCGCATGGCCCCAGCAGAGTTGAAAGAATTGAAAGAGCAGCTTCAGGAACTCCTAGATAAGAGGTTCATTCGGCCTAATGTGTCACCTTGGGGTGCACCGGTGTTGTTCGTGAAAAATAAGGATGGGTCAATGCGCATGTGTATCGACTATAGGCAGCTGAAAAAGGTTACGGTGAAGAACCTGTATCCTTTGCCTCGTATTGATGACTTGTTTGATCAGCTTCAGGGAGCTAGGGTGTTCTCCAAGATTGACTTGAGGTCTGGGTGCCATCAGCTGAAGATTCGGGATTCTGATATTCCGAGACTGCTTTCAAGACCAGATATGGTCATTACGAGTTTTTGGTTATGTCATTTGGGCTGACCAATGCCCTAGCCGCGTTCATGCATTTGATGAACACCGTGTTTCAGCCATACCTTGATTCATTCGTCATTGTGTTCATTGATGACATCCTGGTGTATTCTCGTAGCTAGGAGGAGCACGCTCAGCACTTGAGGGTTGTGTTGCAGAGGTTGATAGAGGAGAAGTTGTATGCAAAGTTCTCCAAGTGTGAGTTTTGGCTTGGCTCGATAGCTTTCTTGGGGCACGTGGTGTCCAGTGGGGTATATAGGTGGATTCGAAGAAGATTGAGGCGGTGTAGAGTTGGCCCAAACCGTCCTCAACTACAGAGATTAGGAGTTTTCTTGGGTTGGCGGGTTATTACCGTCGCTTTGTGGAGGGATTTTCTTATATTGCTTCATCGCTGACCAGATTGACCCAGAAGGGTGCTCCATTCAGATGGTCCGACAAGTGTGAGGAGAGCTTTCAGAAGCTCAAGTCAGCATTGGCTACAGCTCCGGTATTGGTATTGCCTACTGGTTCGGGTTCTTACATAGTCTATTGTGATGCTTCCAGATTTGTATTGGGAGCGGTTTTGATGCAGGACAGTAGGGTGATTGCCTACGCGCCATACAATTGAAGGTGCACGAGAAGAACTACCCAGTGCACGATCTTGAGCTAGCTGCCATTGTTCATGCTTTGAAGATTTGGCGTCAATATTTGTATGGGGTACAGTGTGAGATCTTTACGGACCATCATAGCTTGCAGTATCTGCTGAAGCAGAAGGATTTGAATCTACGTCAGAGAAGATGGTTGGAGCTTCTCAAGGATTATGACCTCACCATTCTATATCATCCGGGGAAGGCCAATGTGGTGGCCGATGCCCTGAGTCGTCGAGCAGAGAGTTTGGCCTATCTTTCAGCAGCAGAGCGACCTTTGGCACATGATGTTCAGGCCCTAGCTGGGCAACTTGTGAGATTGGATTTGTAAGAGCCTCCACGATTGGTGGCTAGCATGGCTTCCCGATATTCTCTCTATGATCAGATTAGAGCACGCCAGTACGATGACCGGCATTTGTTGGTTCTTCAGGACATGGTTCGTCGAGGTAATTCCAGGGATGTGACTATTGGTGATGACGGGGTTATGAGGATGCAGGGCCGTATTTGTGTGCCCGATGTATATGGCCTTAGAGAGATGATATTAGCAGAGGCCCATATCTTGCGGTACTCCATTCATCCGGGTGCCGCGAAGATGTATAAGGATTTGAGGCAGTAGTATTGGTGGAGGCGGATGAAGAGGAATATTGTTGAGTATGTAGCACGGTGTCTCAACTGCCAGCAGTTCAAGTATGAGCACCATTGACCAGGTGGATTGGTTCAGGAGATGGTTATTCCGGAGTGGAAGTGGGAGCAGATCACCATGGACTTCGTAGTTGGGCTTCCACGGAATCCGAAGGGATTTGATGCTATTTGGGTCATTGTGAATCGACTGACCAAGTCGGCGCATTTCATTCCTTTCAGTACTAGTTATACTTCGGAGAGGCTATCTAGTATTTACATAAAGGAGATTGTCCGATTACATGGGGTCCAAGTTTCTATCATTTCAGACAGGGGTACTCAGTTCACATCACAATTTTGGAAGCTATGCAGAGAGGTATGGGTACGCAGGTAGAGTTGAGTACATCATTTCACCCTCAGACTGACGGGCAGTCAGAGCGGACTATTCAGATCTTGAAGGACATGTTGCGTGCATGTGTGATTGATTTTGGTGGATCGTGGGAGCAGTTTCTGCCTCTAGCAGAGTTTGCATATAATAACAGCTACCCGTCTAGTATTCAGATTGCGCCATATACGACTTTATATGGTAGGAGGTGTAGATCTCCGATTGGTTGGTTTGAGCCTAGTGAGGCTAGGTTGTTAGGCACGAATTTGATTCAGGATGCATTGGAGAGAGTGAAGTTGATCCAGGAGCGACTTCGCACGGCTCAGTCTAGGTAGAAGAGCTATGCGGACCGGAAGGTTCGGGATGTGTCTTTCATGGAGGGTGATAAGGTTTTGGTGAAGGTGTCACCCATGAAGGGTGTTTTGAGGTTTGGGAAGAGGGGAAAGCTTAGTCCCCGGTTCATTGGTCCTTTTGAGGTACTCCAGAAGGTTAGAGAGGTGGATTATAGACTTGCCTTGCCACCCAGCTTGTCTAGCGTTCATCCGGTATTCCATGTGTCGATGCTTCGGAAGTATGTTGGTGACCCGGCTCATGTTTTGGACTTCAGTACAGTTCAGCTCGAGGATGATATGTCTTATGAGGTGGAGCCAGTGGCTATTTTGGCTCGCGAGGTCAGCAAGTTGAGGTCCAAGGAGATAGCTTCAGTGAAGGTGCAGTGGAGAGGTCAGCCAGCAGAGGAGGCTACTTGGAAACCGAGCGGGAGATGCGGAACAGATATCCTCACTTGTTTGAGATTCCAAGTATGTTTTTAGACCCGTTCGAGGGCGAACGTTTGTTTAAGAGGGGGAGAATATAACGACCCGGTCCGTCATCACGAAGAACCCGCATTATAATTGTTGTTATGGACTTGTTATAGATTGGTTATACTGTTATTGATGTGTTAGAGTTGGTAGGCTTGAAATCATAATGGTTGTAGTGAGAGTTTAGGCATTCAGCCTTTAAAAATAGCCTTAAAATGGAAAAAGTCAACTAAGAGTTGACTTATTGGTAAACGACCTCGGAATGCTGATTTTATGGTTCGAATAGCTTCGTTAGGTGATTTTCGACTTAGGAGTGTGTTCGGAATATTTTTGTGATGTCCGGTGTAGAATTAGGCTTCAATTGGCGAAAGTTAGTTTTGGCGATTTCCGATCGGCAGTGGAAAATAGGCTATCGAGGTTGGAATAGAATTCCGATAGTTGGAGCAGGTTCGTAATGTCATTTTGGATGTATTTGCAAAGTTTCAGGTCAATCGGAGTTGTTTTGGGTAGTTTCGGCATCATTGGTGGAATTTAGAAGTTTCAATGTTCATAGGCTTGAATTCGATGAGTTTTTGGAGTTTTGATGTTGTTTTTGATGTTTCAAAGGGTCGACTAAGTATGAATGATCATATATGATGCGTTGGTATGTTTGGTTGGGGTCCCGAGGGGCTCGGTCTTGATTTCAGGTGGCGAACGGGGAATTTGGACTTGGCAAAATGCAGCTTTAGCTGCTGTTCTGATGTTTATGCACCTGCGGGAGGGGAGCCGCAGGTGCGGTCCCGCAGGAGCGGACTTGGCTCTACAGGTGCGAGAATGGGCTGGGTTGAGAAGTTCTGCAGGTGCGGAACAAGGATCGTAGGTGTGGAAGGATCATCGCACATACGAAGCCGCAAGTGCGAGAAATGGGTCGCAGGTGCGAAATCACTGTACAGTAAGTATAAAAACCAGCCTTCGCGAATTGTAACCATTTTTCTCAATATTTTTATTCGGGTTTGAAGCTTTTGAAGGGTTTTTGAAGAGGGAATTCGATAGTTCTTCGTGGAGGTAAGATTTTTGGACTCCAAACTCGTCAATACATGATTAAAGGTTAGATTAATGGTGGAAAAATTGGGAAACATCAGTGGAAAAGGGGTAGTTACGGCTTGGGATTAAGAGGCTTTAGAATGAGGATTTGAGGGGTCATTTGGACTCCGATTTCGGTGTTCTTGGTATGTATAGACTGCACACCGCAACGATCAGACTGCACACCGCAACGATCCTTGAATCATACCTTCGTTGGTTTGATATAGCGCTTGGGCTTATAGGAGCCCCTTTGGAGTCTTTACACCCCCAGTGAGCGCACATATATTGAGGGATGGATCTTCCCTGGACATGGATCATGTCCGAGTGATATGTTCCGGAGATGGATCTTCTCCGTGGTGTCTTGTTCTGGAGATGGATCTTCTCCGTGGGGCTGGAATGGCCTATCTTTTCCTCAGTACCGAGTGACTATGTCACTATGTTTATCCATATTCTAGGATGGATTTTCCCTGGGCCTGATGGCCAATTCGAGTACTGAGTGGACTCCTTATGAGAGTGGATACTGTATACATAACATTCCTGATTTTACACGAACACATGCAAGTTTACAGACATAACTTGGTGCAATTCGCTTATTTTCTACTATATTACTGTCACGTTCAAACTATATGCTGTCGTTCAAATTATCGGATTTAGTCCGTCACTACCTCTCAGCCCATAGGTTTTTTTCGTTACTTATTGAGTTGGTGTACTCACGTTATACCCTGCACCTTGTGTACAGATCTAGGTGCATTCAGATCCAGCTCTGGTCAGTGAGTCGCAGCAGTTTCAGCGGAGTTGACGAGGTAGCAGTTGGCGACCGTGATCTCGTCATCTCTTTCTTTTCTACCTGTCGTATTTATTTTCAGACTATGTTGGTCATTTCTTTTGGGTATTGTTTATGTATTAGTAGTTCATGAGTGCGTGACACCGGATCCGAGGCCGTAGTATTTTAATTTTTTTTCCTTCCTTAAATTGTTTCCAAATTATGAAATTCCACTATTAATGATTTGGATTTATTAAAAATGAGCATTTTATCCAATAACTGAACCTAGAATCGTTATAGTTAGGTGGCTGGCCTGGTTCAACGACAGGCGCCATCACGACTCCGAAATTGGGTCGTGACACTTATGAGCTAGCATTGCCCGTTGAGTTGTCCTCTGTTCATCCTGTCTTTCATGTGTTATGCTTAGAAAGTACATTCATGATGAGTCGCATATAATACCTGCCGATACCATATAAATTAAAGAAGGCTTGACTTATGAAGAGGTACCTATGGAAATTCTCAATAGGCAAGTAAGTAAGTTGAGAGCAAAATATATAGCATCGGTAAAAGTTTTGTGGAGTAATCATGATCCAAAAGAGGGTACATGGGAGGTCGAGGAAGATATGAGGAAAAATTATCCTTATTTATTTGAGGAACAAGGTATGTGAACCTAGGTTTGGCTTGGCATTTATATTTCATTTATTAAATACAAGTTAGCAAGTGTTTATGTCCTTCCTAGATTACCTACTTATTGTAGTAATTTAGTTTATGCTAGAGTATATTTAATTCATTAAAGCGATTTAGTTTTGCTAAAGTGTTTTGCTTTATGAAAAGAAGATTAAAGCAGCTAAATTCTCAACATTTCAGAAACATAGTGACAGAAGCAGATGAAGACATACAACATCTTTAAAAAGCTCACGAGAAGCTACAGGGTTGCCCTATGAATACTTAATTTCAACAACAGGAGGGAGAAGCATATTCTCTCTCTCTTTTTATGTGTATTCATACTATCTTTAGTAGTTTTGCTCATTAGTTATTTTTTCAAAATTTTTTATCTTTTTTTGTTGTTGCTTATTAGCATCTTTTTATGTTTTAGTAGCGTATTAGCTCTTGTTTTGTTTTGTAGCTTCTTTTTATGTTTAAGTAGATAATAAGCCTTTGGTTTCTTAGTGCCACGGTTCTTCCAAAGGTAGTTGTTGTGTGAACCGGGTGACTCTTCCCAATGATGGATGGCGTGATAACCTTCTTATGAAAATGAGTTCATTTTTGTGTTTAGGTAATAATACTAGTAATAATGAATAAAAAGACCTAATTAAGTCATGCTCGAAGAGCCAGCCATGCTTCAATTGGCACCAACACACTTAACTATGTAATATGGTTTTTGAAAGAAATAACTCTAGTAGTGACTTTGTGTCTCTTGTGTTTACTTTGGCAATCATCGACTGGTTTAGTTGGACCATAATGATCTTTAAACTTGAATGTGGTCGTTGTGGGCCCTCGACTCTGTCCTCTTTTACAATCTGGTTGCACGAGGGGCGAGATGATTTGCTGCTAGTCCAAGTATCCGTGCAAAAGGTGTAGAACTTGCCTCGAATGTGTTTCAAGGTGAAATACTAAGTTTTGCTTGGTTTGAGAAGTGATTGTAGGATCTCCTTGGACCATTTGAGTTTTCTATTTCCAACAAATGTCATTATCCCTAGTCACCCCTTTGAGTCTCTAGCCTTTCTTATTTGATAACCATGTTACAAGCCTTTACACATTTTGTCGTGACTTGCTCTTGGAACACGAGCTTTCCTTAACACTCTTGTGAAACAAATGGATTAAACGGTAAGTTTGGGAAAGAGATGAGGAACTTTAAAAAGGTATCAAGGCACAAAAAGAGGAGAAATGATCTCTATGAGAAAAGAGGGCAGGAAAAGAAAAGAACAAAAAAAAAGACAAAAATGCAAAAAAATGAATAAGTGGAAGGGTTGAATGGATTCAATAAAGAGGGAATGATCCCAAACATGGAGAAATCAAAAAGGGAGAAAACAAATGAAATGATCAAGAAAGAGTGATGCTAAGTCTCTCTAGTCCCCAATGAAAAGAAAACGCCTCTAAGAATTGGCAAAGTGTGAGCCATAAAATGAAAGATGGAGTGCTTAAAGAAAGGTGTAACCACTTACCCATATGGTATCTTACCCTAACCCAAAAGCCTTCATTATATCCCGAAATACGTCCTACTTGATTTAAAACCGAGTGAGCTTACATTAGTGGTGATCTACATGAGGGGAAAGCCTATGGTACTTGACGACATACTTGAGACATTCTCTTGAAAGAGATGAGTGAACCTTTCATAAATATTTGGATTGAGTGCTAAATTTATTAAGTGAGCTTGGAAAATTGAAAGTAGAGGAGAAAGAGTTTGGAGTCCACTATGGCCTACATGATAGAGCTAGAGTCCTTGATGAGTAAAGTCAATTCTTGAAGCACAAATGTCATAGTAGAACTATATGCGCATGAATGCATAACTTGTCGCTTTGTTGATAATGCATGAGTAGTGTGGGTAATTGTTGGTCCCAACTGATGTGTGAATGACTCTCCCTTGACTCGCTAAAATGACCTAAACCTTTGGAGGTGGGAACTAATCTATTTTCTTGAGAAAAAGCAACAACATAAGTTTAGGGGAGTTGATAACTGGGGGTTTTGACTGCTTATTAGCACCTTTTAGTTTTTGTTTAGTTCTAAAGTATTGAATTGTATTCCCGAAACTAATGAAATTGTGATAATTGCAGGAATGCTGAAAATTTGGTCTCCCATGATGAAATCCGACTAAAAAAGGAGTGTTCCGAAGCACAAGGAAATAAAGGGCGCAGAAGCAAAGATGTGCGGTCCGCAGAAGACACAGAATTCCATCTGTGACCGCAACCCAAGTGTATAGGTAAAAATGAGCTTCACACGTGTAATAATTATGATGACTCATCAATCTATGTGGAGCAATGAAAATATGACAACTAGACAAGATTTTGTGAAGGGGTACGAGATAAAAAGGAACAACTCAACATACCCACATGGTAATTAGATACGGGAATCTCGACCTTATTAAGAAGATGAAGAGACATGGTCAGAATGAATCAAGGCAGAATAAAGGGAAGATTAGGGGATCTTCAATTAATGAGCCAAACAGTACATAACCTTCATGAAACAGTTACGGTTAATCATTGTAACATTACATTAATGACATTATTAGTCATTAATGCCCAATCTCTGCAAAGTGTAGACGTTATATTAAGAAATTCCCTGTAAAAGGGAGTAAACTATAACTTGTAAGGACATGTTCGAACAACTATTGTGATATACTTACGTTTTAGCATATTCTTTGGTTATCAGAAACTCGTGTTCTTCTTAAAATAGCTTTGGCAGAGAATCTAATTCTTTGGTTAAACAAATTGGTTCTGTTACCGAGAATCTGATAATCTCTGTTTTTTCTCGAACAACATTCTGAGAATTATGTCGAACGCCAACGACAACAACCAACAAAGGATTGGAACTCTAATTCCATCACCTTCAGCAACCCCACGAGGCTCAAGGGAACATTCCCCAGAGAGATTTACGACTCAAAACAATAATAACAATGAAAATAAACAAACATGAGAACAAGATCTGGTGAAACAAATGGTTGGTGAATATGTGACTCAAGCCTTACAAGCTTTCATGAGGGGACTAGCAGCTGCATCACCTACACCTCCTCCTAACAACACCATAACTAGGGAAAATCCGCAATACGGATTAGCAAATTCAGGAAGCGGAGGCACTCCTAATGAATCCCTCGAAGCAAGACCATGTATGTCAAATAATCTAGAATTACAATCTTTATTACTAACCTTGCAGAAACAGGTGAAGGAACAAAACGATCGAATCGAGCAAATTCCTGGAGTACCACCTGTCATCAAAGGCATTGACGTTGATAGATATTCTCAATAATCTTGGAATCTAAGTGCAGCACCCTTGCCTATACCCAAGAAATTCAAAATGCTTGACATTCCCAAGTACGATGGGGCAACCGATCCACGTGATCATGTAACTGCTTTTACCAGAGGAGTAAAAGGTAACGACCTGACTAAACAAGAAATTGAGTCAGTACTAGTCAAGAAGTTCAGAGAGACAGTCACCAAAGGAGCACTAACATGGTATTCTCTTCTACCTGAAAATTCTATTGACTCTTTTGCTGAGCTTGCAGATTCTTTTATAAAAGCGCACTCCGGTGCGCAAAAAGTCGAAAAAATAATGGAAGACATATTCAAAATAAAACAAGGAGACACGGAGTTGCTTCGTGAATTTGTAGACAGGTTTCAACGTGAAAGAATGCTTCTACCAAGGGTACCTGAAAATTGGGTAGCAATGGCATTTGCAAGCAATTTAAATGACAAAAGCTTAGAAGCCACGAGAAGACTCAAGGAAAGCATGAGAGAATTCCCATCCACGGCATGGAACGATGTCTATAACATGTACAACACCAAGCTACGAATAGAAGAAAACACCATTGCTCAATCAAAAGCTGAAGATCGAACCCGTTCTAGATGCTCCGAATCTGAAAGGAGAACATGTAAGAACATGTACAACACATATATGGGACCCTCGGGATGAGAAACTCATTCCAGGTTTGAAAACACAAAGTCGGAATATAGACCGTCAAATAGAGATACGAGCTCATCCTCCTCACGATCCAGAAAGGATCGGGATGAACAGAATAGAGGTAATACAACAGTTGGAGACTAAAACTTCAATGTAAGTACCTCTGAATTAATTACAGTACTGAGAAATATGGGCGATAAAATTCGATGGCCCAAAGAAATGAGATCTAATCCGAAGAGAAGGAATCCAGACTTCTGGTGTGAATCCCAAAACGATCATGAACACAGAACATCAGATTGCAGATTATTGCAAGGTGAGGTCCAATAATTATTAAAACAAGGCTATCTAACAGAAAAAAGGTAAACATGCATATATGAAAAATAGGCAAGAGCCCCCAAAACCACCATCTCCAAAGAGGACAGTGAATGTGATACACGAAGAATAGTGGGTGAACGGAGTAGTCTGCAAAAGAACAACACAATTCACAATTACCCACGGGAAGCAAATTTGTGAAAACATGGAAGCAGACAATATATCATTCGACGATGCAAATATCAACAGATTGCTTCTTCCTCATAACGACGCACTGGTAATATCCCTACTTATACATGACACTAACATAAAATGAGTGTTGATTGATCCAGGTAGCTCCGTCAACATAATTTTGTTGAGAGTTGTGGAAGAAATGCTAATGGAGGATCGAGTAATCCCAAAAGCACGAGCCTTATCTGGGTTTGACAACTCTACGGTCATAAACAAAGGAGAAATTGCGCTTAACACCTATGCAGAAGGAGTAGTCAAAAATACGAAATTCCAAGTCATTGATACCGGTATGGCTTACAACGTAATCATGGGAAGACCACGGATCCATGATATGAAAGCAATACCATCTACTTTACATCAGGTAATTAAATTCCCTTCCAAATTGAGGGATTCAACAAATTCGAGGTGATCAGCAAACCTCAGGGAATATAAATTTTGTAGTACACTCTAACAAAAAAGAGGTAGTTGAAGGATCAAAAGACGAGGAAATCACCCAAACAGGTACGGAAAAAACAGTTACCCAAATAGGTACGGAAGAAGATAGTCACGAGAAGGCGAACCAAGTCATCACAGAAGAAATATCAAAACATACGAACATGGATTCCAGACCTGATGTCATTTAGGAACCAGAAGAGGATGAGCATATCAAAACAACTACGGAGGAGCTCGAAGTTGTTCCACTGTTCGAGCAGAAGCATGAACAAAAAGTTCACGTAGGAACGAGGCTAAGCCCCATTAGAAGAGGTAAGTTAATTGAATATTTAAAGGTTAACGCAGATTGATTTTCTTGGTCCCATTCAGACATGACAGGTATTCCTCCGGAAGTGATGACTTATAAACTAAATGAAGATCCATCCTTCGTGCCTGTCAAGCAAAAGATAAGAAAGCAATGACCATTCAAGAACCAAGTGATCGACGAAGAGGTATAGAAACTCTTGAAAATTGGTTCAATACGTGAGGTAAAATATCCTAATTGGTTAGCCAATACCGTAGTGGTTCCCAAAAATAATGGTAAATGGAGAGTATGCAGAGATTACACAGATTTAAATAAAGCATGCCCTAAAGACTCATTTCCATTACCGCACATAGATCAAAGGATTGCCACTGCATGTCATGAATTGTTAAGTTTTCTAGATGCGTACTCTGGTTATAATCAGATAAAAATGGATCCCTCAGACACGGAAAAAACTTCCTTTATTACAAACAGAGGGACTTATTGTTACAAAGTCATGCCTTTTGGCCTGAAAAATGCTGGAGCCACGTATCAAAGGCTAGTGACCAAGATGTTCCAGGAACATATAGGGAAAACAATGGAAGTATACATTGATGACATGCTGGTGAAATCAACACAAGCGGGAGATCATTTCCAGCATCTTTCAATTACCTTCGAAATCCTGTGCAGGTATAATATGAAATTGAATCCAGAAAAATGCGTCTTTGGCATAGAATCAGGTAAGTTTTTGGGTTTCCTTGTATCAAATAGAGGAATAGAAGTAAATCTTGCTAAAATTAAAGCTATTGATGAAATACCTGATATGCTTATGAACAAAAAGGAAGTAAAAAAACTAATAGGAAGAATTGCAGCCTTGGGAAGATTTATCTCCAGGTCTTCAGAAAAGAGTTTTAAATTCTTTTCAGTTCTAAAAAGCAGAATCAGTTCGAATGGATTGAAGAATGTCAACAGGCTCTCAAGGATCTGAAGGCCTATCTATCAAAACCCCCGCTGTTGTCTAAACCAAAGGATGGGGAAGGACTGTATGTCTACCTCGCCGTTGCAGAAATTGCCGTAAGTGTAGTACTGGTAAGAGAAGACAAAGGTAAATAATCTCTGATTTACTATGTAAGGAATTCTTTATTAGATGCTGAAACTAGATATCCACATCTAGAAAAATTAGCTTTAGCTCTAATCATGGCAGATAGAAAGTTAAGACCATACTTT
The DNA here is from genome assembly GCA_005239495.1 of Nicotiana undulata. Lineage (NCBI taxonomy): Eukaryota > Viridiplantae > Streptophyta > Magnoliopsida > Solanales > Solanaceae > Nicotiana > Nicotiana undulata. The sequence continues at coordinate 39,475 of ML294190.1, forward strand.
CAAAGTCATCCAATCACTATTGTAACCTCATATCCACTGAGAAATATTTTGCATAAACAAGAGTTATCAGGGAGATTAGCTAAGTGGGTAATAGAATTAAGCGAACATGACATAACATATCAGCCTAGGACTGCAATAAAGTCTCAAATTTTAGCTGATTTTGTCCCTAATTTTAATACTAGCATAATCCCTGAAGTGGAAAAAGAGTTACAACTATTTAACAGGGCTAATCCAAGAATATGGACCCTATTTACTGACGGCTCTTCTAATGTAAAAGGAGTCGTTTTGGGAATTGTTTTAATATCACCTACGGGTGAGAAGATACGACAAGCCATTAAATGTTATCCCATAACTAACAATGAAGCAGAGTATGAAGTTGTCATTGCAGGGCTTGAACTGGCACAAGAACTCTCAATTGTGCATATCGTGATCAAAAGTGACTCTTAACTAGTGGTAAACCAGATACAAGGGACTTACACCGCTAGAGAGGCTCGGATGCATTAATATCTGGAAAAGGCATGAGACCTAGCAAGGCAATTCCAGACATGGAAAGTTACACAAATACCCAGGGAGGAAAATGCAGAAGCGGGTGCATTAGCTAACCTCAAAGCAGCTACCGACGTAACAAATAAAGACAATGCAATTGACATACACCTATTTCATTCAGCAATTGACCAGGATAAAAATAAGGTAACATTTAACAATTTAACTTGGAATTGGAGAAACGAAATTGTAAATTCTTTGTATAATGGTACCATACCAGAAGATAAAAAAATAGCTCAAGCACTTCGCCGGAAAGTTGTAGGGTACTGCCTAGTTTGTGAAACTTTATATCGCAAAATGTTTGGAGGCCCCCTAGAAAAATGCCTCGGAACCAGTCAAAGGGAGTACGTAATGAAGGAAGTACACGACGGACACTGCGGAAACCATGCAGGGGAAATATCCTTAGTCAAAATGCGTACAAACATTTTGACCGGTGCTCCAACTCAAAATGCGTACTAACATTTTGAAGGGATTTGTGAATTCTTGTTGGGGGAGCAAACAAACAATGTCTTCGAGGATGCATTGAGGATACAACCTTTTTCCTTCTTTCTACGGGGGAAATCTTTAGATTGGTTGGAATGATGTCCGAACCATTCCATTCACTTTGGATGAGTTGGCGGAAAAGCTTATTTCTAAGTTCTTCTTTCCGGGGCACCTGGCTAGACTTTGAGAAGAGATTTTTTCATTGAAGCAAGAGCCGAATGAACCACAACACATGATATAAGAACGTTATAGAACAATGGTTAAGGAATGTCCCAACAACGATATGACGGAGAACATGGTTCAACAAACTTTCTATCGTAGGATTAACACAACCAACCAATGTGTAGTGAATCAACTTGCTATTTGGAACTTCATGACTACGCCTTATGCGAAAGCTTGTGAGATTTTGGATGAGATGGCAGCAACGTTGTCGGCTTGGCAATCCCAGGCCAATGTTCTACAAGGTAACCCAAACATGATCCACCTTCACAAACAGTTGCAAGACCACGGGCAAGCCATTGCAAATTTGACAACCACCATGACGCAACTGACAAAGGCCCAACTAAATCAAGTGCAAAATCCCAATCAAGTCAATGCCATGGAGGCAGTCAACAGATAGTGAGCAAGAGGAGGATAAATGGTCAACAAGTGAAAAATCGAGTGGAGAATTATGTGCAAGAAGATAGTGGTTTTGAGCAAGATGATTCATACAATGAACAAGAGGAGGGAGTGCAACATGTGAACAACTTTAAAAGGCAAAGAAACAACTTCCAAGGCCCAAACCAACAATAATGGCGACTTCGAAACAGTCAAGGCAATTAGAATTCTAATAATCAAGGCAATTGGAGGGGAAACAACAATAAAGGGAATTGGCATAACAACAATAATCAAGGAAACTGGGGTGCAAATAATCAAGAAAAGTAGGGGGGGGGGGGGTAAAAATCAAGGTGGATGGAACAACAATCAAGGCAATCGAGGGTCAGGTTTCAAAGGCCCATGATGTATCAACAACCGAGCAACCCGTCTCCTTATCCTTCCCACATTTCAAGTTATTCATACAACAAGATGTGGCATATTGAAAATATATTCAAGCAAATGATGGGAAAGAATGCCGATTCGGATGTCCAACTTCCCTCACACAACACATCAATCCGCAACCTATAAGTTCAAGTGGGGCAAATCTCCCAAGCTCTAAATTCTCGTCCAAAGGGGCAATACCAATTGACACGGTAGTAAACCCAAAGGGTGGAAACAACATGAGGCTTGCCATGGTCGTTACTACAAGAAGCGGAAAGGTGGAAATGCATCCACCTCAAGTCAAAGGCAATTTGTAGATGATGAGCAAGTGGCGCAAGAAGAAGAGATCCCGATAATATGATGCAACCTAATGATGAAGTTCGGGTTGATATTGATGATAGTGCAGGAGAGACTCAAGAGGAGGTGAACCTGTCTAGGGATCACATTATTGACATACCGGAGCCGGCAATACAAAAGGCTAAGGAACCATTGCCTAAACCCCCTCCATACCCTCAAAGACTTGCCACTACAACAAAAATGTCCTTTCGCGACCATTACTTTTCCCTTTAGCGGCAACCGAAATAGCCGCAAAAACCTTTACCAGCAATTATTTATTTTCCATTGTATCCAGTGTCGCTAAAGGTTTTAGGGGCAATTTTATCTAGTGCTAGTAAAGACACTAGTTCTTGCCGCTATAAGTTATTACTTTTACCGACATTTATTTTCTGGCAATTAAAATAGCCGTTGATACCCAATTTTTCCTTATATTATTTTTAAAATACATATATACCTTCAAAACAATGCATGAGCATCAATTAATATTTTTCCACAATTTTCTGCAATTTTTAAAGGATTTTTAATTAATTTATCCCAATATTATCTAAATAATTACTAATTGCGTCACAAATAATTTTATTTGCTTAATTTTATCATTTGTGTTTATATTAAGCTTTAATTATTTTATGCATAATTACATTTACATCTATAGGCTATACTTGTAATAACTTTGCAATAATAACCCATGTGTGCATAATATCTTTATTTTACCTGAACATGATCTTTTATATTTTTATAATATTAAGTAATTACTTTAATTCATTTTCATGCATAAATAGTTTTTTTTATCATTTATTAGCTATTTTTATAGTTTATCAAACTAATTGGGTATTTAACATATAGCCTCTTTAATTTACGGACCTTAGACCAATTTCCACCCCAGCCCAATTAAATTAACCCATAACCCAATTCTTATAACCCACCCAACCCCCAAATTCGATCCTGGCCGTTGATCTCAAGAGATCAACTGTCCAGGATATTCTTACAATTTTTAATTAACCAACAACCCCCAATCCCTAATCATTTACCAAATCCGCCGCACCTGAAACCCTATCTTCATCTCTTCTCCCTCACCCTCCTCCTAACCCTAGCCCGCCGTCACCAGAATCCTTTCGGTCTATGGGTTTCTTCTTCGATTCTAGGCCTTATCCGGCCTCCTATCTCTACTAGTTGTTCGACTTCCATGTTATTTGATGTAATCTCAAAGAAATTCGAACCAGACTTGGTTCAAATCCCTCATTTTCTCAATGAATCCGTCTGTGTTGACTCCTATGTCTGTGAGTACTAATATCTTTGTGTTCATGGCTTCAAATTTCTGGTTCAAACCAGATTTTTCTCACCTCTATTTATTTTTTACATAACCTAACTATTTCTGGCTAAATCCGTTCAGATCTAAAATAGATCTGAAGCGGTTCGAGTTTATTTGTTACTTTTCCTTTAAGATTCTACTGTTTTTCCTATTATTGTTAAAAGATTTTTGTTTTTTCCCTAAAATCTAGGGTTTAATCTTTTTAAGTTTCTGCAAAATGTTTTAAAATGTTTAAGTGCTTAACTCCAGTTTTCTTCCTTTACTTTTTTGACTGGTTTTTATATCTATGTCTGCATGCCCTAGGTTTCTAATTATTCTATTGCTTGCTCTAATGTTTGCCCGTTTATTTTGGCTATGTCAAATAAACTGATTAATTGGTTTACTTGCTTAATTAGGGTTTGAAATTGTAATCCTTTTTTAAAACTGATATCTCTTCGAAAGATTCTTACTTATTCTTTCCTTATATGTGATTCATGATTGGTACTACTTTCCTTAATTATATTACTAGCCTGATTTCTGGGCTTTGATTATTGTGACCGACCTATAAATGGTCTCTGGACTTATTGCTTACCTTATTAAACCTCAATCTTGTCTGCTAATTGATTTCGTATGAGATTCTCCTTAATTTAAGTGACATTTTCAGGATTCTGTTCTCTTAATTGATTGATGTTTAGCCTAATTAATTGGTTAATTGATTTTGCATACCTTATTTATGTGTCGTTGATTTCCCTGCCTTATTGGGATTACCCTGCTGTATGCTATATAATCCTTTCACTATTCTGTTTTTCAAACACACCTACGCTTACAAGCACACACTGAGACACACAAGATCACGTTTACAAACCTTCACTTACACACTTACATTCACATAACTTGAGTTCTTTCTATCACTCTGATTTGCTGCATTGTCTAGCCGGCTGAAAGCCAAGGCTAGACTCTTAGATTCACTTACATTCACCTTCCTGTTTGCTGTCTCCCTATCTGGTATGCCTTAATTTGTGTTACCTTGTTCTATTCTATATGTTTATGTTGTCATCTTTATCACAAACCTCAACATGCTTCTGTTTTATACATGATTCCTGACCATCTCTTTCTCAACTATTATTCCTTAGTTCTTGTTATCTTGTTCTGTTACATAGGATTATATAATTAGTTTACTTCAAACCTCGATATGCTTTGTTTTCCATATGTTTCATGTTTACTTTCTAACAAGTATGCCTTAATCCTTGATTATATGTGGTTAGTATATTTCAAATTTCAATATGCTTCTGTTTGACATATGGTTCGTGTTCTATTTTTCTCTTAGTTGCTATGTCTTAGTTCCTGTTATCTTACTCTGTTTATCTTAACTTCAGCCTGCTTCTGTTTGATCCATAACACTTGTTTATTTCCTTCTAAAACTAGCATGCTTTAGTTTCTACTACCCTATCCTACCATATGTGTGTGTTTTGTTAGTTATTTTAACTTCAGCATGTTTCCTGTTTAATACATGTCTATATGATCCCACCTAGTGATAATTAATAAACTAAGTAATCCTCAGTAATGTGAAACCTTGTTTAGATATTGCAAACATGTGTGGACAGTGTCCCTGCTCTTTTTGTGATTTCCCTAATTGCTGATACAATATTTATAGAAATCTGTTTGGATTTTACTTGTCTAGGTGGAGTTTTGTTTCTGTTTGCTCCTAAAAAAATGAAACTGATTTTTTTCTAAAACTATACCCTACCATTATATACTATTTTCAAACTTCTACTCTTAGTTATCTAGGGTCGTACCACCCCCAGTGTGAGCATTGCCTAGAGTCCATGAGACTAAGTCCATGGTCTTCCGAACTTTTTCGAACTGTTTCTCTGAGAAAGGTTATGGTGTGAGCATTTCCCGGGGTCCCTGAGGCCCTTGGGAACTTTGACACACCAGAAGCCCATTTTTTGTATCATGAATAGACCATGTATATGCTTCCGGCTTGCTTTCCTTGAAGGCCTGATTTTCAGGTTGATATTGGGCCCGCTAAGGCTCCCTATAGTGCAACAGATAGTATTATGTAATTCATCTATTTTGTTCTTTCTTAATGTAATAGTTCTTGTAGTAAACAGATATGAGGTTACTAGTAAAGCTGGGGGGGGGGNTTGGGCCTACTAAGGCTCCCTATAATGTAATGATTAGTATTATGTAATTCATTAGTATTGGGCTTTAATAATGTAATAATCCTTGTAATGAACAGATATGGGGTTATTAGTAAAAGCTAGGGGGGGGGGGGTTCTATATATCTTTGTTCAAACTCGGGTAGAAATCCTGCCTATAGGTCCATTGTTGTGATTCCTTGTGTACATACTATTAGTGATCCTGTCCATAGGATTTCCTTTTGACTGTTTGTGATTCTGAATTCTCAAACTAAAAATCCTGCCTATGGGTTGTTCTGCATCAAGAATCCATGTTCTACACATATTCTCAATGTGCATTAGAGATCATGTATATAGGATCTTCTTTGTGTAAATTATTGAACTAGCCAGGCAATTTGTTAACGTCTCTGCCCACATAGATTTCATGCCTATAGGGGATATAAAATCAGTTTCTGCAATTTAGATATCATGCCTATAGGGGATATAAAATCAGTGTCTACAATTTAGATATCATGCATATATGAGATATTAAATCAGTGTCTGCAATTTAGATATCATGTCTACAGGGGATATAAAATTAGTGTTTGCAATTTAGATATCATGTCTAGAGGGGATATAAAATCAGTTTCTGCAATTAGATATTATGTCTGTAGGATATAAAATCAGTTTCTGCAATTTAGATATCATGTCTATAGGAAATAAATCAGTTCCAACACCTAAAAATCATGCCTATAGGAGCTAACTAATTCTCTAAATTAGAAAGTATGTCTATAGGATCTCAAGATATAAAAACCTGTTTGTTAAAATCAGCAGCTGGCTTATAAACTATAGTCTATAATTAACAGTTTTAGATACCATGCATGTAGTATTCTACTCTATTCATCACTTAGGCAAGCCTATAGGGTAACTAAGAATTCTAGGTCTAAAAGTTATGATTTCTTGCTGCTTGAAATATGCCCAGATTCAGAGTATTAACAAAAATCAGTAGGCAAACTGATAGGTACCGCTGCTCGCTTTAATAAAGATGTTATATCTTCTGTTTATGCTCATCTAGATATCCTGCCTATAGTATCCTAAATCATTAAAGTTGTTTGTTTGAATTGCGTGCATTTGTTGTCTATTTGTGGAGGTTAATATGAGCCCCCTTAGTTGCTCCTTATGTGATAGTCCTATATGAACTGTTTTTCTTCCCTTGGTCTATGAACGGGACAGATGAAAGCGATCCAGTATGCTAATTCCTCATCCTCAAATAAGCCCTTCCCGTAGGTTTTATTCTCAAAGAGTAAAGAATTGGAGAAGGAAAATCTTAATAGAATTTGAAAAAGCAAACGACAAGTCGAAGGCAATAAAATATGAAAAATATATTTATTTTCCATATTTCTAAGCTAAAATTAAACAAAAGGATTCGCAAATAAAAGTTCTAAGGCTACAACCAGTCCATAAATTGTTAAAGCTTCCATACAAGCTAGACTAAGCAATAGTGTACCTCGTATTTTTCCCTCTGCCTCAAGCTGTCTCGCGATACCCTCTACAGCTTGACCCGCATCAGTCCCTTAACCATTTCCAGGTCCAATAGAAGCAAGCCTTATGGCCAATCCAACAACAATAACGGAAGCGGTAGAAATCAGTGGATTCATGGTACTACAATCCAAAAATAACCTTCTGCCAATAACTACCTTTCCACCAAAAATATACCAAATATCCCATTGCCTATTAATAAATAACCTTTAATAAATGTCCCAAAGTTTTCCCTGAATCAATCATTCCTACAAATATTATAGCCCAAAAAGGGGTGTCAGGCCCACACCACATCACTGAAGACAATTCTTTAAATATATCAAGCAGGGATATATAAAAACACTCTTTAAAACCATAGAAATTACCTAATACATACCCCCATCCTAGAGTATGAATGATAGCCCACCCCAGTGCATTAAATGAAAAACAACTAATTGCAGCACCATAGCCTCCCCTGAACGTATTCTTCTCAGGCCACTCAAGTGCCGGCGAGTAAAATCCCATCACACCCCATCGAAATGATAAGCCCCTGCAACTACCTGCCCGCAAAAATCCTCCTCACGCCAAAGTTAGTAACCCAACTAACACTTGCATTCACTCTACACCATCACCAAAAGAGAAACAATCTCCCATAAAGCAACTGGAAAGTGCCTCAATCACCACTGCGAATCAATGCACGTCGTACCTACGGGAAACCAAGCATGAGAAACCTGGGAAACGGTGCGCGCTACCAACAACCACGATTTCCAACTCACCATCTTCCATCTACAACGGGCACACAATTTCACTAAGTCACTCAAACTTTGTCTGCAACTTTCAGCCCTTTATAAATAGACGAGTTTCACAAAATTAGGTCAAGTTTGAACATTAAAAGTTGTTGCAGCCATTTATTTTTACTACTTTAGCAAGTTTTACATTATTTTGGTGTTTAAACATTAGATTTCATCATTTGTAATCTTTCATTATGGGTTTAATTAGCTTTTCTTCTTTATTTTCTTCAAGTCCCATTATGAGTAGCTAGATTTTTACTAGGGTTGTGACCAAACCCTAGTGTGTAAACCTTATGGGTGATTAATTTTATTCTTGTTTATGATTGAGTTTTGATTATTTAGCTTAGTTCATGCTTCAATTTTAGTATTAATGATTGCGAACATTGATTCATGCCTATTTTACTTAGTCTCTACTTGAGAAAGAGACACGTAGTCTAGGATAACTTGTCTTACAGAGAATTGGGTTAATTGAGAGATTGATTAGCCTTATTAACGGGTTCAAACTAGACATAGTACGAACCTGACTCGAGTTCATACCAACTATTTTATTTGATAACCATTTGGGCTTGAGAATTCCAAATTGGGCAAATCACTCTCTGACCGAGAGGTATGATTGGGTAACGTAACGTTAAGAGCTATAATACACCCCAACAACAAAACAAGTATTAAAGACTTTATACCATAAGGCAAACACCTAGGTTATGGTCACAACCCTAGTCCTTTTAACTATTTGGAGAAACATAAAAAAACATTCATCTCTAGTTGATTTACCTTACTTGCAATCATTACAGTTATAGTAGAAGCAAAAATCAAAACTTTGTTGTGGAAGTGCAATTTAGGTAGCCCATTTACTTATTTCAAATATATACTCCTGACACCTCTTATAAATCCCAGTGAATTCGACCCCAACTCACAGTTGGGTAATTATTATTGCATACGACCGTATCATATCTCTTATTGAGGTGTGCCGTGGAAGTCATTAATTTTGGCGTCGTTGCCAGTGATTTAACATGGTGTTAAATATATATTTGGGTTTTTTTTTGGAATATCTTCTTTTCTTTCGGTGTTACTAACTTGTGCGAGAAATCGTAGGTACAACCACGGCGAACAATGAGCTTAGAAATTCACCTTTGGGGGATGTGGACGTCCAGTTTGAGCAAGTTGATGAGGTTCCTCTTGAACCTCAAGACAATAGAAGTGCCCGAGTGCTTCATGACAATGTCCCCGCTCCACCCCCACCTCCAGCATAAGCGGATCCACAATGGATATTACCCAATGAAGGATATGCAAGTACAATAGTCCCTTCCCATATTAGGGCGGAAAACTTTCAAATAACCAATGTGATGCTCACTATGCTCTAGCAACGAGGTTTCAACCAATGTCCAACTAAAAATGCGTACAAACATTTGAAGGGATTTGTGGATACTTGTTGGGGGAGTAAACAACCAAATGTCTCTGAGGATGCATTGAGGCTAAGGGTTTTTCCCTTCTCTCTATGAAGGAAAGCTTTATATTTGTTGGAACAATTGCCAAACCATTCAATTCACACTTCAGATGAGTTGGCGAAATTTTTTATTTCTATGTTCTTCTCTCTGTGACACATGAATACACTTTTTATGAGATATTTTCATTCAAGCAAGAGTTGAATGAACCACTACACGATATATGGGAACGTTATAGAACAATGGTTAAGGAATGTCCCAAAAATTATATGACGAGGAACATGATTCAACAAACTTTCTATCATGGACACCACCAAGGGTTCAACGCCTGGACCAATGGGTTCAAACGATTCTGAATATTACAATGCCAGAAACTCATCAGTGGAAGGAGTTGGCTCCTAAATACTGATGGAAGGCCAAGAACCACGATAAATTGAGACATTCTTTCTTCTGCCTCCATATGTATATAGGTGAACTTGCTAACTATATCTTTTTTCTTGATTCAGGACTCCAGCAGGGCTCTGTCACCTACCCGGGGGATGAGGTTTTGGGTGACCCTGTGGAGGAAGCGATACTATTACAAAGTGCTCTCGCCCGAAGCGGTGCCCTCGGGCCTGTTCCCGATGGAGGCACTTTCTCTTGGAGTCCCAAGCCAAAGAACAAGCAACCAAAAAGAAGGTGTTTTTCCTTGGTTGGGGATAAACATATGAAAATAATGAAGGCTACAACTAAGCCAGGAGCTTCTACAATGTTCATTGAAGATGATGAGAAAGTCAGCGATGAAGAGGCTTCCGTTCAGCAGATAGAACGATCTTCATCAGCTAAATAGAATGCTCAACCGGGAGAGCTTAGAACCCCAACCGAATGTGAGGTTCGGGCACTTCCAGGTGAAATGGACTTTCTGACCTCAGTTGTTGTTTCTAGTCATTCGATATTAGAACTCGAGCCTCTTCTGCCTTCAGTTGATGAACAACCTATAATCACCACTGCTCCTACTGCAGTTTCTTCTCAACCTACAACACCAACAAATTCATACCTTTCAACACTAGCTGCATCTTCGCCACCAACATCTGCTACATCTCATCCACCGACCACAAGCACCTGGGAGGAATATACTTCTTCTCCCAGTGTCTCGACCATGAGAATTTAGGTCACAATGATTCACCCCCTTCCCCGGATCCCCAAGGGAGGAGCAGTTTCACCCTCTCGGTTTCGAAGGGTTGCCCTACATGAAACGACTAGCTTCAAAGAAGGATAAAAAGAAAATACACTTCATTTTAGGGGAGTGGACGTTGAATAATACCATGCACAATGCGGAAACAATATCCTACTTTATCTCTAATTAATTGATTTTTACTTCTCTGGTATAACAAGGTTTCTAACTTCAATATACTTTTTTGCAAGCTAACTTTGTTGCTTCTGAGGGCCATCAAAGATTGATTCTTGATAAAGAAGGACTTATGTCCGAACGTGATTAGTTGTTGGTCGAAAGGAATGAACTTGTTGTCCCCCTCCCGGTAATGGATCCAAAGGCTGCTAAAGCAGGAAAGCTTGAGGCCCGATTGCATCAAAGTGAGCAGGAAGTGATGGCCCACAACCAAGAAGCCACTCAGATACAAGCACAACTTCAAGATGCTAAGACTAAGTGGGTTGAGCTTCAAGATGCCTTGCTTTCTTCTATCGAGCATGAGTCTGCCTCCGTTAAACATGAAAATAACTTGGAGGAAGCCTAGAGCTCCAAAACTGATGAGGTTGTTGCTACCGATGAGATGATGGATAGGATGGAAGAGAGGTCTGAGAAGATCATAGAGAAAACCCGGCTTCACATATCTCCAATCCATGATATTGATTTTAGCCTTGGCGCCACGAAATTCAAGAGGGATGGTCTCCAGGTCGAGGTTGACAACCTTAAGTCAAAGATCTAGTTCAAAGAAGATTCCCTCGTAATTGAAAAGACATATGCAATGTATCATATGAGGAGCAAAACCTTGGAGAAGGCCAAAGTGGGCATTGATGATACTGATGACTGCATTGCCATGGCCCGAGCCCTGGATTTAACAACTCGAGAACGCCTCTATGTTGAACTTATCGTAACTATCTCTTCGAGCACCGATTCCGAGCATTCGAGAACCGAGGGGGAAGATTAAGAGATTGAAGACGAAGGTCGAGACCTGAACAGGCGGTTGATCTGGCCACTCCCTCCCTCCCCCGCCCCCCCGGGGGGGGGGGGGGAAAAAGGGTTCTGTTTTTTTTTACCCACTTCATTGGTTTNGGCATAGATGGATCTCTCCCCCCGATTTTGGCGGTGATAATGCTTAGATTTTTTCTTCTTTTCTTATGTTGTTTTCTTTTGTATTTTTGCACTTATGGAGTTTGGGATTTTAATAAATAAAGAAGATTTTTGCTTAAGTATTGCACAAAGTTTATTCTTTTTGCGTGGAATTAGATATGGCTTGGGGTTTATTTTAATCCAATATTTTTTTTGTTCTGGGCATAAATTCTTCTGGAATCAACCCTTGACTGTAAGAGTTTCGTAAGAAAGGGCCCTCTTTTGTTTAGGGTGCTTTTGAAGAGAACATCTCTTGTTAAGTACGACACAAGCATTTGAAGTTTTTGTTAACTTTAAAATGAAAAATTCAACTCATCGTTTGGATAAGAAACAAGATAAAAATAAAAGGACTTTATTTTATTCCTTCTATTTTCAAAAGTACATAAGCATTCGTTTGCTAAAAAATAAAAGAAACTGTCAATACATGCAACTAACTTGTATAACTTATTTCTACGGGGATGAGCTCGAGTCCCAGGTCCCAACAAGACATTATTATTGCTAGTTCTCCCAGTCCCAAATTCTGTGACATCCTTGCTGCCGTCTCCAATAATAATCCCCCTTGTGTTCGAATGCAAAGTATGTGAATTGGAACACTGGATGTCTTGTTTAGTTGGTTTAAACACTTGTGAACGGTTGGATAGACTTTGGTTTGATGGAAAGCTTTACTTCCTATTAGGAATTTTCCATAGACCCAAAGACTATTTAACCATCCTGTAGCGGTTTATTATATCAATGCCTTGTCATTTAAAGGTATTAACATTGCCGATGATACTCCCTTCCTAGGATGTTTTCCGTTAGCAACGTTAAAAACCTAAGAACTCGATTCATTTTCCATCTCGTATGATCCTTTTCCGGTGACAGCTAAAACTCATTGGACTCTGCTTGCTAGCGTTGATTTCTCGAGTGTTTTGAGACACCTTCCTCAAACCCAAATCTCCTACTTTGAAGTAACAGAGATTGGCCCCATGATTAAAGTGTCTCTCCATCATTTTCCTTTGAGCCACAATTCTCACGTGTTTCAAGTTCTTGCGCCCATCAAACAGATCCAGCTTCACTAGCGATGACTCGTTATCCGTTTCTTTGTTTTCTTGGGAAAACCATAAGGTTGGTTCCCCTAATTCCACCAGGATCAGAGCTTCTGCGCCATATACGAGATAGAAAGGTATCTCCATGATTGATTTTTTCATTGTCAGGTACGCCCATAACACATATGGTTACTCTTTGGGCCATTTGCTTTTAGCGGCTTCTAACCTCTTTCTTAGGTTTTGGATAATTATATTATTGGTTGACTCCGCCTATCCATTAGTGCTTGAATGGTATGGTGAGTAGGTAATTCTTTTGATTTTTAGATCTTCGAGAAATTTTGTGACTTTGGAGCCTACGCAATGTGGTTTGTTATCGAAGGCAATCTACTTCGGTATTCCGAATCGGCAAATAATGTGTTCACATACGATGTCGATCACCTCGTGCTCACCGATATTTTGGTAAGGACCTGTTGCAACCTATTTAGTGTAGTAATCAGATAAATTTAAAGAAAATCTACCAATTCAGGACCCGATGGCAGTGGACCGACATTATCCGTCCCCCATTTTATGAATGGCAATGGGGAGAATACCAAATGTAAAAGTTTTGTTGGCTGGTGTACCAACTGTGCATAGCGTTGGTATTTGTCGAATTTTGCACAACCATCTTTGCATGTTATTCCATTTGAAGCTAATAGTATCCTCCTCTGACTAGCTTTAGTAGCAATGAATCTGTACTGGAATAGTTCCTGCAAATCCCTTCATGGACTTCCCTCATCACGTAATCTGCTTCCGAGGCTCCTAGACATCGGGCCAACATGCCTTGGAATAATCTCCTATACAGTTGTCCTACCATGAGGCAGTAACGAGACATTTTTGTGCGTAGTGCCAGGGATGCCTTCGGGTCTTCAGGCAACTTGCCAAACCGAAGATACTCGATGAACTTATTCCTCCAGTCCCAGACCATGTTGGCTATATTTACTTCACAATAACCATCTACATCCAGCACCAAATTCATAAGTTGAACGACAGTACTGGAGTCAGATCCTTTCATTTTCATGGACTACCCCAAATTGGACAACACATCTACTTCTACATTCTCTTCTCTTTGGATTTGTGTGATCGACCACTCACTGAATTGTGTAAGAAAACTTTGAACTATAATCGCTTATTGGTGCATGCATTACTCCTTAGTGTCGAAAATCCCGTACACTTAGTTTACTACAAGTTGGGAGTCACATTAGATCTCTATGACCTCGGAGTCGAGTCCCCGGGCCAGTCGGAGTCTTGCAACCAAAGCCTCATACTCGACTTCATTGTAAGTTAAACGAAATATGTTTTATGGCTTGCCTCAGTGTTTCCCCAGAGGGCGTGATTAAGACCACCCCGAGCCCAGACCCTTTCACATTAGAAGTTCCATTTGTAACAAGTTCCAAACTCCTTATGTTATTTCCGACACCAGTACCGCTTCTTTAGTATCCAAGGGATATAACCCATGACTAAAATCGCCCAGAAAGGTGGTAGACAATTTTGATTTAATCGTTGTCCTAGGCTTGTATTCAATATAGAACTCACTAATTTCAAATGCCCATTTGGCCAACCATCCTTACAACTCAGACTTATGAAGAACATTCCGCAAGGGAAGAGTTGTCACAACAGCTATCGGGTGGCACTGAAAATAAGGCCTAATCTTACTAGAGGCGACTATGAGAGGTAAGGCCAGCTTTTCAAGGTGTGGATAATAAGTCTCCAATTTTGACAAACTTTTACTACCATAATTGACCAGAAATTGCGTACCTTTATCCTCCCGGACTAGAACGACACTAAACGTTATTTTCAATACCGCTAGGTATATTAGCAATTGTTTACTTTCCCCCAACTTTGATAGTAGAGGGAGACTTGATAGATAACATCCCAGGTCTTTCAAGGCCTGCTATTTCGTAGTCACTTTTCAAAATTGTTCCTTTTCTTCTTAAGTCCGAAGAAGTGATTATATTTTTTCGAGGGTCGAAAGATTAACCTGTTTAAATAGACCAATATTCTGGTTAATCTATGTACTTTGTTTGCGCTCATAAGCTGAACCCAGATATCTTCGATGGCTTTGATAAATTTTACATCGATCTCTCTCTGTAAGACCAAGAAACCCAAGAACTTAGGAGCCAACCCCAAATGCATATTGTTTTGGGATGAGCTTCATATTATGCTTCCTCAAGATATCGAAGGTCTCTTGAAGGTGTTTCAAATGATCATGTGCATTCAAAAACTTGACCAACATGTCATCTATGTACACTTCCATTATTTTACCTATTTTCCTTTCGAACATCTTATTTGCGAGCCTCTGATTAGTGGCTCCGACGTTTTTAATCCCTAACAATATGTGCCAAAGTTCATTATGAATGAAGTTTTTCTTGATCCTCCAAGTTCATCTTGATTTGAATGCATGCAGAATAAGCAACAAGGAAACTCATTAACTCGTGCTCGATCGTTGCTTCAATCATTTGATCAGTGTTCGGCAATGGAAATGAGTCATTAGGGCACGCCTTATTCAAATCTTTGAAATCTACGCACATTCAAAATTTGTAATTCTTTTTAGGAACCACAACTACATTAGATAAAAATCCAGGATACTTTACCTCCCGGATCGAACCGATGTCAATTAGTCTAGATACCTCTTTCTTAACAAACCTGTTTCTGAACTCGTCTATTTGGCGTTTATTTTGCCTTACCAAAGGGAAGTTCCAGTCCAGGCTTAGCTTTTCCACGGCCACCTCTTATGGGAAACATGTCATATCCGAGTGCGACCATGCAAAACAATTGACATTAGCTTTAAAGAAATTAATAAATCTTGACCTGAGTTCGGGATTGAGTCTCGTTTCCAAGTGAAAATTTCTCTCAAAGAATTGTTCGAACAAAACCACTTGCTTGAGTTCTTTTGTCGTGTATCTAGCCACATCTGTCTCTTTTGGTGCCTGGAAGTATCTCGGTACTTGGTGAGATTCTAACAACTCCTCACCACTTGACACAAGAGAAAACGTCAGTTCTTGTAATTGCTATTTGCTGGACACCTTCCCTTTACTGCTAGAAATTAACACTTACGTTAATTTTTCTTAATGCCAGTTGATCTCCTCTTATTTTCTTAATTCCTTCTAGGGTCGGGATTTTCAGCAGTTGGTGATATGTTGATGGTACGGTCTTCATCTCATGTAACCATGGCCTGACGATAATTATGTTGTAGACCATGTCGCCGTCCACCACATCAAATAAGGTCGTCTTTTTAACCTCTTCGACGTTCGTAGGTAGCAGGATATCTCCTCGAGTTGTCACACTTTCCAGGTTGAATCCGGGGAGGAGCTTTGTTGTTGGAATGATATTTCCGGTTAATTTGGATTGTTCTGACACTCTCCAATGAATGATGTTGGCTGAACTTCCTGGGCCAACCAAAACATGCTTATTCTTAAAATATATGACATTGAGAGAGATTACCATAGCATAATTATGTGGCAGAAGAAATCTATCAGCGTCTTACTCTGTGAAGGGATGTCGTCTTTTGTGACTTCTTAGAATCTTTTGTTATGGGTCACCGATACCTTTATCTTCTTGGCCACGGAGAAGGTTCCACCATTGATTCAATTCCCTCCAAAAATCATGTTGATAGTCAATCAAGCAGGGTCATCCCCTATCTTTGAGGATTCTGCGTCGTCCGGGTTGCGCCCGCAATTATTCTTAGCTCAGTCACTGAAGAACTCCCTGAGATGGTCATTTTTCAATAATGTATCCACCTTCTCACGCAGATGCCTACAGTCCCCAGTATTGTGGTCGTGAGTCCCATGGTACTCACACCATAAATTAGGATCCCTCTAGTTGGTGTCAGATCTGATTTGTTTCGGAAATATTGCTTCCTTGATATTCCTCATCATTGATACCACTCCAGTACACTAATTTTGAAATTGTATTTTGATAACCGGGATATGTGGAATCCTGGGTCCACGATACTTCTTTTTCTTGCAATGATATGTTATTACGACCACGACAAGTTCATCCTTCGTGAGTGAACCTATCCGAGGACCTGAACTCTTTGCTGTCGCATCCATCGACTCTCTAGTAAGTTAAGAAACGACCTTTAGAATATCGTCGGTCTGCATCAAAATCATCCTTGAACTTATACCGATTCTTGTCTCGATCCCGCCCATTGGTTAATGCCGGGAACCCGAGCGAGTCATTTTCTATCCTTATCTTCGACTCATAGCGGTTATGAACATCTGCCCATGTGGTCACTCGGAATTCGAGCAAACTTTTCTTCAACTTTCGGGAGGCATCAGAGCTCCTTGGGTTCAAACCCTTTATGAATGCCTCTGCTACCCATTCATCTAGTACGATCGGTAGAAGCATCCTCTCCTTCTGGAATCGGATCACGAATTCCCACAACCATTCGGACTCACCTTATGCTATCCTAAATATGTCCACCTTCCACGCCTAGACCTTTTTGGCCCTGGTATGGGCCTTAGTAAACGAATCTATGCGCATTTCAAAAGAATCTATTGAATGCTTAGGTAGAAGTGAATACCATGTCAAGGCCCCCTTTGTGAGGGTTTCTCCAAACTTTTTCAGCACAACTGACTCGATCTCATGTTAAGGCAAATTGTTCCCTTTCGCAACTGTTGTATAGGTTGTGATGTTCTCATATGGATCCAAAGTCCCATCGTATTTTGGTATGTCCGACATGTTTAACCTATTCGGTATTAACTCCGTTGCGGTGCCCGACTTAAACGACAACTGAGTATATTTTTTCGAATCTGGACCCTTCAAAACTGGTGGTGCGTGAATCCCTTTCGGTTCTGATCTATTTGCTCGTTCATCTCCCTAATAAATCATATTAAATCGGTTTTGAAGGGATCATTGACTTTGTCCTTATCAAATCTGCTATTGGTTCCCCCTGATACCATCCAAGCTGATCTCACCCCTCAGGGTATAGTTATCATCTCTTTGAGCCATCTGATTTGCAGGAATTGTCACGACCTAAAATCCATAAGGTCGTGATGGCGCCGGACATTACTGTCAGGCAAGCCAATCATTAATTAGTTGAAATAAATTCCTGTATTAACATTTTCAAAATCGTTACCTTTCACTTTAATACATAATAACAAGATAAAAATCCATTAAGTAAAAGCAACAGTCTATTTTTTCAATTTAATAAAAATAAAACTCAATTACATCCAAAAACCCGGTGTCACAAGTACATGAGCAATTTCTAAGACTTTTTACAAAATGCTACAAAGCTTGTCTGAAATACAAGCTGGACAAGGAATTTAGAATAAAATAAATACAATACATAGAGGAAGACTCTGCCGGCTGCGGATCGCCTCTGGATGATGCAGCTCACCTAAGTGTCCGAACCAGCCTCATCGCTATGAAAGTACCTGTGCAACAAAATGCCCATCAAGTGTAGCATGAGTACAAAAAGAATGTGTACTCAGTAAGTATCTCACCTAACCTCAAAGAGGTAGTGACGAGAGGTCGACTTGACACTCACTAGGGTCCAACAATAAAATTTAACAATATATGACATCAGCAAAAGGCACACGAGGGTATTAAAATCAGTAAAATTTAAAAGTAACTGCAATTCAATGAACACTGGAAGTAAATACATAATTTCTACTTCATTTTTCCTCCAAATATTTCTCAAGTCATTATCCATGAAATCATTTAACAATTTACGTCCTTAAGACAATTTAACAATTCAAGTCACAAGTGGTATATCATATGTATATATATGCGTAGGAAATGCCGAGGGTCGTTCGGCACGAGCCAACAATAAAATTAAACTGTGCACTGCCGAGGGTTGAACGGCCCGAACCATAAGTGCATCTTTGCCATAAAATAATCATATCTATGCACTGTCGAGGGTCGAACGGCCCGAACCATAAGTGCATCTTTGCCATAAAATAATCATATCTATGCACTGTCGAGGGTCGAACGGCCCGAACCATAAGTGCACCTTTTCCATAAAATCATCATATCTATGCATTGCTGAGGGTCGAACGGCCCGAACCATAAGTGCATCTTTGTAATAAAATAATCATATCTATGCACTACCAAGGGTCAAACGGCCCAAACCATAAGTGCATCTTTCAATCCCGCCGTGGCGTACGGCCCGCTCCCATGAGAGTGGGGGAAATAACACTCCGCTCGCGGAATGTAAATTGCGAAGCGTCACATGCACATACAATATTTTCATAAATTACCTTCAATGAACAATTCCTTTAAGTTACTAAATTTCAGTGATCTCAGGGAGAACCAAAATTTCATATAGCATCAATTCATAAAGCATATAATTTAGTTCTAGAAAGAACGCCAGGCATGATGTGGGGTCCTAGACTACCCGGACATGTCATAACAGTAGCTACGCATGGAATCCCATCACCTCGTGCGTACGTAGCCCCCACAAACAATAGCATATATCTATTTAGTTCACCTGTGGGGACAATTACCCCTCACAAAGTTAGAAAGGAGACTTACCTCGTGTCGAACCTACTTTCCGGGCCAAGAATGCGCCCGAAACTCCAAACTCATCTTCCAAGGACTCGAAACTAGCCACAAGTTACTTAATTATATCAATAAATGCTAAATAAATCAATTCTAATGCATGGAAGTGAGTTTTCTAAAGTATTTCTCCAAAGTCAAAAATCGAATACGGGCCCGTTCGGTCCAAACCCAAAATTCGGACCAACACCCGATTACCCATTCGCCCCCGAGCCCGGATATATAAATGGTTTTGGAATCCGACCACAATTTGAGGTCTAAATCCCCAAATTTCAATATTCTTAGGTTTTACCCAAACTTCTCAATTCCGCCATGAAAACCATACATTCTACGATAAAATCTTGTAAAAAGAAGTTAAGAGTGAAGAAAATGAGTTAGAAATCACTTACAAATGTTTTGGAGAAGAAAAAGTGTTTGGAAAATCGCCTCTTATGTTTCTAAGATCTTGAAAAATAAAAAATAACTGAAAATCCCACTTATTTATACTCCACTCAGGCCCCCACCGCGATCCGCGAAAAAAGGACCGCGGCCGCGCTAGCAAAATTCAAGAAAAATGATTGTAGTGACATGCTTTAGTGTTTTTTCCATACCTTTCTCTACAGATGTCCAAATTACAATTTCTTTACCTTTCTAGAAACTAGACACGAAGGGCTACAACTTTCGTTTTGAATAATCTTACAATTTCTTATAGATCAAAAGATATAAGCCTACGAAGTCGTACCAGTGGACAAACTCCTCCACCGCGGACCACGAAAACACGACCGCGACTGCAAAGCCCCCCCACCGCGGCCACAAAAAGAACCGTGGACCGTGGTGGTGGGTTCAGAGATTTCCCTCTGACCTGCAACAACTATATTTTAGCCTAAAGACATCCCGGGACCTACCCGGAACTCACCCGAGCCATCGGAACTTCAAACTGAACGTTCCAACATGTCCCAAATCATCCCACGGACTTGCTCAAGCCTTCGGAACACCTAAAACAACGCTAAAACTCAGAATCACACCTCAAAACCCCTAGAATCAAACTTAAGAACTTTAAGTTCATGAATTCGTTAACAATGCGCCGAACCGATCTGTACTACTCGGAATGACACCAAATTTTGCAAGAAAATCATATTCGACATTACGGACCAGCTCAAAACTCTGGAATCGCATTCCGACCCCGATATCAAAATTTCCACTTCCGGTCGGATTCTTCAAAAACCTCCAAATTTCTACCTTTAGACAAATGACTTCAAAATGACCTATGGACATCTGAGTACACTTTTGATCGCGCTCCCAACTCCAGAATCACCATACGAAGCTATTCCCAGCCTCAGGATCCCATACGGACATCAATATCACTGAAATGCGCTTCAAGCCAAACCTAGGAAATTCCTTCAAAAATGCTGACTTCCACAATATACGCTGAAGCGCCCTAGGTTATCCAAAACCCTATCCGGACATACGCCCAAGTCCGAAATCATCATACGAACCTGCTGGAACCTTCAAATCCTGATTTCGAGGTCGTTTACTCCAAATTCCACTCTTAGCCGATTCTTCCAACTTAAGGTTTCTGAGATGAGAATTCTCTTTCCAAATCCACCCGAACTTCCTTAACTTCAATTCCGACCATGCGTACGAGTCCTAATACCTGAAATGAAGCTTCTCATGACCTCAAACTGCTGAACGACGCACTAGAGCTCAAAACGACCGGTCGGGTCGTTACCTTCTCCCTCACTTAAACAGACGTTCGTCCTCGAACGTGCCAATAACTACTCTGGGTTATCTGAAATCACTGTTTAACACCTCGAGCACCTGCCCACGCCACCACAACCAAGTTGAGCACATTAGCTTGATCAAATCTGAAGATATTCTTTTTTATCCATATAATAAGATCAGAACCCAGTTCCAACAGCTGAAATTTCTTTGTGATGCCTATTTCCAATATAAAAACACTGTATCAACTATTACACAAGGTACCAAGACATGGCTGCATACCTTTGCTGAATTTAGCACCATACACCGTTTATTTCCTTATCCAACCACAATGACATTCCCTTAACCTTAATAGCCAAAATTCCACAAATCTGATGCTCCCAATGCATTTGCTGACATACATAACATCCTCCTATAATGCCGACGATACCACCACAACGAAGTAGATGTGTAGAAACTTCTAACCAATTGCAGATTTAAGCAAACATTGAATCTCTCCTTTTTGACTAAAATCATTACCTCATTACTAACCAAATACTAGTATTTGTTCTCTACCATACTTCACAAAATCCCATCGCACTGATCCCTGATCCAATAGTCTCGTCTCACCCAATATGAGCTGCTCGGATAACCAATCACCCCAGACATAACCAATAGTCACACACGATGCCACAATGCGCCAATAGTCCACATCTCGAACATGATACATAAGAATATGACTCAGGAAGGGACTACTCAACTCACGCAACTAATATGATCTTTCCTCAGAAAAATAGGAAGTAAAACACGAGGAAAAAAATAATTATAGGAGCCCTACTCAACATCACATTGTTGCGGCGTGTAACCTGATCAAAATAACATACCTGTGGCGGCGTGCCAGCCGATCCCATCATAAGATCTACATAAGGAAATATTCACGGAGCTGAATTGTTCACTATTACAAATTACTGAATATTGGTCACAAGCATGCTAAGTGCATAATGTCATTCTGGGGAGACTGATAGAGTCATATGCTACAAACTCAAGCACAACTAAGGTGCGATATATAATCTGAATCTTGAGAGCCATCCTTCTCGCATAACCTCATCACTACGCGGAATCTCAACACATACAAAATTATCAAGCCGTTTCACAACTCACACAGCACGATCATAATATACCTGAATTTTACGAAGATAGAACAACATCTAATATTCCAACTTAAGGAGCGCTATACTGAAATGAACATACCTGATTCGCTTGGAGCCCACAACCACAATGAATCCCTTCACAACCCTCAAGTTGATTCCGCTCACACTGCACTAGGCTAATAGCTTCACCTGGGTCCATAATACCCCAATTCCTCTCATTATACACAAGAACAACCATCATATCTGGTACAAACACCCCACAATCCACAATCAACTGAACTGAATGCCTTCCAGGCATAAATTCTCAATTAAGCAATATTACACTCCTTTATACTTGGTCTAATTCTTCAACCAATCCGGTGACTTCATGTCACACTTATGCCATATTCCCGTGGTCACGCTCCCACGACCTTCCACGAGGCAACAAGTCTGCACCTCCATACCACCGACCACACATATGCTGCAAAACACATCAAGAACCCATGACCAGGGTGCAAAGCCTCTTTCACCGAATATCGATTTCAGGTGACACTGAAGATACCCCAACTTACTCTGAACTTCCAAATCACTTTTTCTTCCTCCTCCGAGCTCATGACATCCTTGTTAATGCTGAACCGCAATCCGATTCTTACTTCCATCGCCACACTGACTACTGCACCCAACATGCCGATATTGAATAGCATAGGAATTCCATCATACTTCCTGAACCGCTAATATGGTGAACACTTCATCATATAGAAACCTCTTACTTACCTCAATTCATGAGAACCATAACAACACACAAGTGAATTCTCACAATCACAATACATGCAAATCCTTAAGTAATGGTCTGAACCACCATAAACCTTCCGGGATCCGCCTATACATGACAGGCCATAGCACTTGAATGCTTCCAAATGAAATCTATTATGACGGCCGACAAGCCCCACACACATCTACACAAACCATACACATACTCAATCACACCGAAGGAATTGATCACTGTTGTACATGTGCCATTTCAATCATGCTAACCCATCTATCTTCTTTTAATCATCCTTAATTGCCTCAGAAGCAACAGTAACCCCATTCAACTCATAACAAACTCAATCCTCACTCATTCCGAGTGGACTTGATTCACAATACCATGTTGTCTAAGTCTCACAACCCGTCTCATACCCCTCTGAAAATTCTTCCTACACCCCGGAGTTTACTTCTCTCATTCTCCCAATACTATCCTGCATGCTGAAACATATCATAGAACACTCCATACATCTTCCCTTTCTCAGAAATCATACTGCAAAAGCTCGACTCTCAATCATACTGCTGCCTGAAACCCTTAAACGTCGCATTCTTAACCTTTGAATTCGCTAGGACCGCTATTGAGAGTTACCCACTCTGACTGGCCCCGAATACAATCAACTCCAAGGCTCTTCTAGCACATAAACACCCTTTTCAATGAAACACGTGACTGAGTCACTACTCTATAGCTCGCCCATGCCTTAAGCATAAATTCTGAATCTCCCAAAACCTAACCCTAGTCCAATAGGGCCAACTTTTGCACACATTTGTCAAATCCCACGCACAATCACCATATTACTCATTTCCCTTAGTTGCAATAACTTGCCATTACGCCGACAATCCGCTACCCCATGAAACACAATCCTACAACCCAACTGCAGGTGGTGGGACTCCCCCACTTAGCCCGAAGCTACTCCTTGCACCACTCTCGACCCTGCTGAGATCCTTTCTCCTTTGTTACCCTAATCTTGCTCAACCAATCCATCCAATTCTCCTTAATTCTCCTGTTAGCATCCCCTAAATACTCAAATTCTCTAGCACCATTCACACATTCTGCCTCCTACCGAATAGCCACTAGAATCCATCGCAGAAACTTGCGAACCACACAACCACTAACCTATTCACAGAAGATAACCCACCTGTGGAAATCACCAACTGACACCTTCCAACGACGCCGTAATGCACACTCTCTACCACATCAATACCCCATCCTAAGCCTGTTCTCATTCACCAACTTTACCAGTTCGTCCACTCCTCATAGACATCTACTAATGCGCTACCATATCTTCTAATTCACCACTATGCTGCCACTCTCCCACTTTGGTTAACCTTATTCCTTAAGCACTACCTGATTTCCTTTCCTTATGCCTGGACTTTTTAGAAATTTAGCCCCCGCCTGACATTTTCTCACATGTCTTCCTTCATCGTATGCTGCCCAATAATTGCCTCAATTCAATATAATCCCCTATAGCTCTTAAACCAGCAAATCCCCACAACTTCAAAACTCTCCGATGATCATCTCTCTCGAGTCCCCTTCATTAGAAATGCTTATTCCATATTGAACCAAAGCACACTACGACCCCGGACAGCTTCTTCTTCAATGCTTCTTCACAGTACTCTGACCCCATTCCACCGAAGAATCCATGTCACCGACGAACTTAACACATTTCATTCGATCAATGACGATGATATTACAACACAGGTGAATCTTCCACCTCACTTGAATACACCAAGTCTTACTACTTTATCAATCTGAATCGGACCCTGAGAAGACCTCCCTTCAAACCATGCATCACCCCAACATATGGGCAAAGTTTTACCATCATATCGACATCGTGTGATAACCAATCATAAGCATCATCATAACTTGAGCATAATCTGAAAGTTCTCAGAATCACTGCTACTGGCTGAAACAACATATTACTCTTCCGCAGAGCCACAACAATAGCCCCAATCAACTTCGCAGGGAGAAACATCCTGCACCACATCCATAGTATCATTAAAATTCCTCAAATCCTCGATTCGTAGCAAGCTCTTCGCGATGCGTAAGATTGAGTAGGAAGAAACATAGGCATAAGCCTTAAAGGAATCAAATCGCACGATGAGGAATCAAGAAGGGAAGTACTCCTAACAGCCCTGTAGCCTCTCGAAGATAAGTACAGGCATCTCCGTACCGATCCGCAAGACTCTACTAGACTTGCTCATGACTCGTGAGACCTAAAGGAACCTAGTGCTCTAATACCATGTTGTCACGACCCAAAATCCATAATGTCGTGATGGCACCGGGCACCACTGTCAGGCAAGTCAATCATTAATTTGTTGAAATAAATTCCTGTATTAACATTTTCGAAATCGTTACCTTTCACGTTAATATATAATAACTAGATAAAAATCCATTAAGTAAAAGCAACAGTCTATTTTTCCAATTTAATAAAAATACAACCCAATTACATCCCAGAACCCGGTGTCACAAGTACATGAATAATTTCTAAGACTTTTTACAAAATGCTACAAAGCTTGTGTGAAATACAAGTTGGACAAGGACTTTAGAATAAAATAAATACAATACATAGAGGAAGACTTTGCCGGCTGCGGTTCGCCTCCGGATGATGCAGCTCACCTAAGTCTCCAAACCAGCCTCATCGCTATGAAAATACCTGTGCAACAAAATGGACAGCAAGTGTAGCATGAGTACGAAAACAATGTGTACTCAGTAAGTATCCCACCTAACCTCAGAGAGGTAGTGACGAGAGGTCGACTTGACACTCACTAGGGTCCAACAATGTAATTTAACAATATATGACAGCAGCAAAAGGCACACGAGAGTAATAAAATCAGTAAACTTTAAAAGTAACTGCAATTCAATGAACACTGGAAGTAAATACATATTTTCTACATCACTTTTCCCCCAAATATCTGTCAAGTCATTATCCATGAAATCATTTAACAATTTACGTCGTTAAGAAAATTTAACAATTCAAGTCACAAGTGGTATATCATATGTATATATATGCATAGGAAATGTTGAGGGTCGTTTGGCCCGAACCAACAATAACAGTAAATTGTGCACTGCCGAGGGTCGAACGGCCCGAACAATAAGTGCATCTTTTACCATAAATTAATCATATCTATGCACTACCGAGGGTCGAAAGGCCCGAACCATAAGTGCATCTTTGCCATAAAATAATCATATTTATGCACTGTCGAGGGTCGAACGGCCCGAACCATAAGTGCATCTTTCAATCCCGCCATGGCGTACAGCGCGCTCCCATGAGAGAGTCCGCTCACGGAATGTAAATTGTGAAGCGGTCACATGCACATACAACATTTTCATAAATTACCTTCAATGAACAATTCCTTTAAGTTACTAAATTTCTGTGATCTCAGGGAAAACAAAAATATCATATAGCATCAATTCATAAAGAATCTAATTTATTTCTAGAAAGTACACAAGGCATGATGTGGGTCCTAGATTACCCGAACATGGCATAACAGTAGCTACGCATGGACTCCCGTCACCTCGTGCGTACGTAGCCCCCGCAAACAATAGCATATATTCATTTAGTTCACCTATAGGGACAATTCCCCCTCACAAAGTTAGAAAGGAGACTTACCTCGTATCGAACCTACTTTCCGGGCCAAGAATGCCCCCAAAACTCCAAACTCGTCTTCCAAGGACTCGAAACTAGGCACAAGTTACTTAATTATATCAATAAATGCTAAATGAATAAATTCTAATGCATGTAAGTGAGTTTTCTAAAGTCTTTCCCCAAAAGTCAAAAATCAAACCCGGGCCCGCTCGGTCAAAACCCGAAATTCGGACAACCACCCGATTACCCAAACTTCCCATTTCTACCATGAAAACCCTAGATTCTAGGATGAAATCTTGTAAAAAGAAGTTAAGGAGTGAAGAAAATGAGTTAGAAATCACTTACAAATGTTTTGGAGAAGAAGGAGTGTTTGGAAAATCGCCTCTTATGTTTTTGGGATCTTGAAAAATGAAAAATAACTGAAAATCCCAATTATTTATACTCCTCTCACGCCCCCCACCGTGGTCCGCGAAAAAAGGACCGCGGCCGCGCTAGCAAAAATCAAGAAAAACTGAAGAAAATCAAGAAAAATGACTGCAGTGAAATGCTTTAGTAATTTGGCCATAACGTTCTCTACAGATGTCCAGTTTAAGATTTCTCTACCTTTCTAGAAACTAGACACGAAGGGATACAAATTTTGTTTTCGAATCATCTCACAATTCCTTGTAGATCAGAAGATATAAGCCTCCAAAGTCAGACCACTGGCCCAGCTTCTACACCGCGGACCGCGAAAACACGACTGCGGCCGCGAAGTCCCCCCACCGTCGCCAGCACAAAAAGGACCGCGGACTGCGGTGGTGGGTTCAGAGATTTGACCCCTCTAGCCTGCAACACCTATATTTTAACCTAAAGACATCCCGGGACCTACCCGGAACTCACCCGAGCCCTTGGAAGTTGAAACCGAACATTCCAACCAGTCCTAAATCATCCCACGGACTTGCTCAAGCCTTCGAAAAACCAAAAAAAACGCTAAAACTCAGAATCACACCTCAAAACCCCTAGAATCAAACTTAAGAACTCTAAGTTCTTGAATTTGTTAACAATGCGCTGAACATACCTATACTACTCTGAATGACACCAAACTTTGCAAGCAAGTCATATTCGACATTACAGACCTACTCAAACTTCTGGAATCACATTTCGACCCCGATATCAAAATTTCCACTTCCTGTCGGATTCTTCAAAAACCTCCAAATTTCTATCTTTTGCCAAATGACTTCAAAATTACCTCTGGACATCCGAATTCACTTCCGATCGTGCTCCCAACTCCATAATCACCATATGAAGATATTCCCAGCCTCGGGATCCCAAACGGACATCAATATCACTGAAATGCACTTCAAGCCAAACTTAGGAAATTCCTTCAAAAATGCTGACTTCCACAATACACGTTGAAACGCTCCGGGTTATCCAAAACCTGATCCGGACATACGCCCAAGTCCAAAATCATCATACGAACCTGTTGGAACCTTCAAATCCTGATTCCGAGGTCGTTTACTCAAAATTCCACTCTTAGCCAATTCTTCCAACTCAAGGTTTCTGAGATGAGAATTCTCTTTTCAAATCCACCCGAACTTCCCGAATTTAAATTCTGACCATGCGTACGAGTCATAATACCTGAGATGAAGCTGCTCATGACCTCAAACTGCTGAACGACACACTAGAGCTCAAAACGACCAGTCGGGTCGTTACAGGAACGCTAGGTGGAACTGTGCCTATTCCGTTGGCGTTTTTGGAAGAGATTGACAACGCTTTCTCCAATTATGCCATGACCTTATCCTACTTTGAGAGAAGGCCCATGATGGCTTTTTGTTGGTCTCTCTATATCCTTATTGCTTTCGCAACGGGTTCATCTTCTGCATCATCATGAGTTGGCTCTCGTACATGTCGGGGGTACTGTTCTCCATAGACTGGAGTTTCTTCATCTACCTCGTTTTGGGTGTCTCTAATTGAATCCTCATGCTTGTCGCTCCCCCTTTTCCCTCTACTTTCGGTTCATTCAGGGTGTTTGACATTATTGGGACAACTCATTTCCTTTTGTGAAAGGGATATATAAGGAATTTGAAGAGTCGCCACCTAACAAATTAAGATGCGTTAGGGCACCTACTAAGGGTCATAATAACACAGATTGAATAACCAGAGATTGGGTAAGGGCTTAAAATTACTTCAAGGGGAAGGTGTTAGGCACCCCTCAAACTCCACAACTGTGGTTCCCGGCCAAACAAACTTTGTGAATTTAAACAAGTAGTAATTAGGATGTCAAAGTATATACATGTAAATACCTAAAGATTTGAAAAGATTCGCAGTCTAAGCACACATGTGATTAAGTTTTAAAAAAAAATTACAGTCTAAGCACACATATGTAAGGGATAAGGGGGGTCCTAGGTTATTTGTCCTATAGGATCACATTAATGCAATGCCCGATAATCACTCCTCAAAAAGAGACTACACGTGGCATTAGCACATCGGTCATCATATCCATATCTACCCTTTTACCCCCACCCCTTAACGGTTATTAAGCGAGTTTTATTTAATGATCTTTATGCGTGCTGTTACCCGTCCCTTCCTTGTGTTCTTGGAAGAATTTAGGACCTCTAGATATAGGCAGTTCTAGACAGACCCCTATGGTTTTAAAAGGAGAAAATTATAGGCGACAGGCAAGAACACATAGGACTTAACAGATGAATGCAGAAAGAAGCAGTTAAGAGGCCCAGGTTTACCTCCACAAATAATGCACACAAGCAACACATCTCAAACACAAGCAAGAGCAGTTTTTATTAGAGAAAAGAACTAAACAAGATATCTAAGTGGATGTCAATGCACAGAAATATGCAACTATGTTTTTTATAAACTCGACAGTAAGGTCCTAATAAGTTTGCCTACTGATTTTAAAATTGTAAGTCGTTAAGCAGTAAACACAAACAAAAACAGTTATTCAGTTTTACACAGATTGATTTCCTAAGGCTTGCCTAGGCGTGGGATCATGCATAATAGTTGCAAAATCATTAACAGTTCAAGAGTGTTTTTTCCTAAAGCATGTTGAGAATACTGGGATTGTTACCAGTTTTATTCGAAACAAGACGATCATATGTGAGATTGTTTTTACATTTTTTCATAATCAGTAGCTTAACTAGGCGTGGCTAAGCAATGCAAACAGAGTGCCTAATACATGATTTCTAAATGCACAGAAACGACAATTATTATGACAATGATCTTTAAATTAACAGAATTCCTAAAGCATGATCTCTAAATGCACAAAAGAGTTACAGAATTGTTAGGACATGATTTCAGGATGTGCAAGAGTAACAACTTTTATGTTAGTGCTTTTTATTAACCTAGGAGCAAGATTTCTAAGTGATAAACATGTATTAGCGTCAAATGAGATGCTGAAGTAGTATACGTGAAACCTAAGAACATGATATCTAGTTCATGACATGATTTGAATATATTGGTCCTAAAGCAGGGATTCTAATGCAAGTATAAATAAGGTAAAGCCTATAACATGCTTTCTACCCCAATGATATTTATAGAAATATATAGATACTCTCCCCATTGCACTAGCCGTCCCATATTCATTTACAAATATTATTACAGACCAACTGAATAAATTACATAAATAGATAAAGGAAAAGAAGAAGTTACACTATAGGGAGCCTGAAGCAGGCCCAGATTTTCATAACCTCATATTCCCAAGTGTTTCATATCCTTTCTCATGTCCGGGTGTGTCAGAGTTCCCTAAGGACCTTAAGGATCCCGAGCAGTGCTCACACCTAGATTTCATAACCATAACTGATTAAGTGCAATGTTGAAGAGCCAGCCCTAGTGCATTAGAGTTCTGAGGGATCTCACAGGAATCCCAAAGCAGTCACACACTGGAGGGGCAGAACTTAAGGACCTAAGAGTAGAGTGAGAGTGCTTGACATAGTTTTGAAAAGGCTTTTATATGAAAACAGTGTTGAAAAGAACTCAGTTGAATGAATGAGTTTTATAAAATCAGGAGTGGTTTAGTAGTAAAGTTGTTTGAACAAGAATAGAAAATTAAACAAACAGTAGATCTATTACATAAACAAACAGGTTTAGCACACTCAATTGATAGTCCTTCACATAGGGGTAATGGGAGTTGGGGACACATAAGGCACATGTAGTGAACACATAACATGTAACGACCCAACCGGTCGTCTTGAGCTCTAGCGTGTCGTTCAGCGGTTTGAAGTAATGAGCAACTTTGTTTCAGGTATTATTACTTGTAGGTGTGGTCGGGATTGAATTTCGGGATGTTCGGAGTCAAAATTGGAAAGAAAATTCTCATTTCGGAAGCCTTAAGTTGGAAGAATCGACAAAGACTGGAATTTTGAGTAAACGACCTCGGAATCAGGATCTGAAGGTTCCGGCAGGTTCGTACGATGATTTTGGACTGGGGCATATGTCTGGATCGGGATTGGGATAACTCGAGAGCATTTTGACGTATATTGTGGAAGTTAGCATTTTAGAAGGAATTTCATAAGTCTGGGTTGAAGTGCATTTCGGTATTATTGATGTCCGTTTGGGATTTCGAATCTAGGAATAGCTCTGTATGGTGATTCTAGAGTTGGGAGCGCGATCGGAAGTGAATTCGGAGGTCCGTAGGTCATTTGGCTAAACATAGAAATTTGAAGGTTTTAGAGAAGTTTGACCGAGAATTTGACTTTTTGATATCGGAGTCGGATTCCAATTCTAAAAGTTGGAGTAGGTCTGTAAGGTCGAATATGACTTGTGTGCAAAATCTGGGGTCAATCGGACGTGATTTGATAGGTTTCGGCATCGGATGTAGAAGTTTGAAATTTCAAATTTCATAAAGCTTGAATTGGAGTGTGATTCATGATTTCGACGTTGTTTGATGTGATTTGAGGCCTCGAGCGAGTTCGTATATTGTTTTGGGACATGTTGGTATAATTGGTTAATGTCCCGAGGGCCTAGGGTTTATTTCGGAAGGTTAACGGAATGAATTTCGGACCAAAGAGTTGCTGAACTTTTCTGCAGAAAGCTGTTTTGACAGCAACTAGTACAATCGCGGAGCTGAATTTGGAAGCTTATATGTCTAACTCTATAAGGAATCTGAAAATTTGAGAAACATAAAAGTTGTAGACCTTGAACTCTAGTTTCCAGAAAGTTAAACCAGTCATGATTTGGACATTTTATTAGAATGTTATGATGGATTGAAGATGGCTGGTGGAGCAGTTTCGACAGAATTTTCCGATGCATGGAGCCGATATTAGAAGCTCATATCTCGGAATATATAAAGAGTTATATGGTGTACAGCCTATCAAATTAAATATCTTCGAGTTTAGTTTCTAAATCTTCAAACAGTTTGTCATTATGATATTTCTACAAGGAGTTATGGACGTTTTAACAGAAGGTGTACAACAAGGGAAAATTATAATAGGATGTACAACCTGCACAACGCAAGGTACAACTCGATGAAGCCTTGGCAGATTGTTTTAAACACGAGTTTTGGCCCATTTCTTTCATTTGGATTGGATGATTTTGGAGAGCTCAAGGAGGGATTTTCACCAAGCAACACTAGGTTAGTGATTTCTTCATATTTTTGAGTTAAATATGAGATCTTACATGGATTTAGACATGGAAAATTAGTATAAATTTGGGATTTTTAGGGAAGACCTATATTTTGAAATTTTGGACTTTTACCATGAATTTGAGCATGAAAATTAGAGTAAATTGTATAATTGAGTTAGTAAAGCTATGGGTAGAATTTATCTTCGAGAAATTTCGGAATCCGGGCACGTGGGTCTGAGGGCATTTTGGTCAACTTTTCGAGCGAAGTTGGGAACTTATATAATTTGAATTGTTACAAGTATTAGAGTGAATTTTTATTGTTTTTCCCACTATTTGAATAGTTTTGGGGTGTTGTGCATCAATTGGAGTCGTCGGAAGGGCTTGGAAGCCGGTTATGGAATTTCGGAGCGAGGTAAGTCTCCTTTCTAACTTTGTGAGGGGGAATTGTCCCCATAGGTGAACTAATTAAATGAGTGCTACTATCTGCGAGGGCTACGTACGCACGAGGTGACGGGAGTCCGTGCGTAGCTACTATTATGCCATGTCCGGGTAGTCTAGGACCCACTAGCATGCTTTACTTGTCGTACTTGTGACCTTGTCAATAAAATATCATCGGATGCTGTCAATTAGTAATTAAATCTCTAAGAAGAATAGAGTTTACTTTTCTTAATCATCTAGAAGGAGAATTGATTCTTCCTTGGATAATTACGTTTCAGATAAATCTATAATGTTTAAACCCTGTCAAAATTGGCAAGCAAATCCCCATAAAGGCTTTAAATACTATTTTCATTTTCATTAAAAGGAGAATTCTATCACTTCATTGAATAGCTAGTTTTCCTGATAAAAATGTGGTTTATTGTGTGAATATGTGTAACTATGGGTGCCTGAGTCGCATGTATGATTCGCGAGCAAGATGACCTTGTTATTTATGTATAACTGTGTCGCATGATCGATTCGCGAGCGGGGCAGATAGATGCATCTATGGTTCGAGTTGTTCGACCCTCGGCAGTGCACATTTTATTATTGTTGGTCCACGATGTTCTACCCTCGACATATCTCGTGCATGATAATTGTTGCGTACTTTCCTGTGAGTTATACATGTTTATTGGCCTGGAAACTATAAATTGTCAACTGAAATGACGAGGTGTTAAAGTGTTAAATGTAAGACGAACTGATATTCCTTATCCCTGATATTTATTAAATTACCTATGATATTCATGCTTTGATATTCATGCTTAGTGTCTCACTCGATTATGTTAAATTGACCTCAAGAAAGTGTCAACTTTGACCTCTTGTCACTACTTCTCTGAGGTTAGGCGGGATACTTACTGAGTACACGTTGTTTTTGTACTCATGCTAGACTTGCTGTGCATTTTTATTGCACATGTACTTTCACTGCGATGTGGCATCATCCGGAGGCGACCCACAGCCTACAGAGTCTCCCTCATATTGAATTTATTTTCATTTTAAATTCCTTGTCCAATTTGTATTTCGGACAAGCTTTGTAGTATTTGTGAAATTCTTAGAATTTGCTCATGCACTTGTGACATCGGGTTTTGGGAGGTGTTTGGGATGTATTTTATAAAAATGGAATATTAAACTGTCGTATTTATTTAGCGGATTTTATTTAGTTATTATGTAATAAAGTGAAAGGTAATGATTTCAAAAATGCTAAAACATGAATTTTAACTTAACCATTTAATGATTGGCTTGCCTAACAGTGGTGTCCGGCGCCATCATGACCTTATGGATTTTGGGTCGTGACATAACAGATAGAAGAATAGAAGTTCTTGTAGGGGGATTTATGGGATTAGGGGATATTTAACAAGACACATAGATGCATGAAATCCAGAATAGGCAGGAGAGGACATAGAGATACTAAACATGATTGAGCATAGCATCAAAACAACTTAGGGTAACAAATCAATTTGGAAGAAATAGGTGCATACCAGAACTGGACAACAAGTAAACAAGCATCCAAAAACAGAGTAGAGTCACATTCAGACAGACTATAAGGGGGATTAAACATGTTGATCCTAGAAGGGGTAGGACATAACTAATATGCTGGGTGAAGCAATATGTCAATTACATGTTGAACAACAAAATAATAGATAGAAACATATTAGGAATATGATAAACTGAAGTAGTAGGAAACACATTGGTTTGAGAGCTTGAATTTAAACTTAGAACATACCATTAAAGAGAGTAAACATAGAATGAAGAACAAGAGAGTGCAATAATTAGACTTGGCTTGCAGTCGGCTAATTTAGTAGCAATAGCTAGTAACAAAGAAAGCAGGAGACATTTTGAGTGTATGAAAGAGTTGTGAACTAATGTGAGTTCGTGTGTGTAAGATTGTTAATGAGAGCGCATATATATAGTAGTTTGAAGGCTAGGTAAAATAAGATAAGAATCAAAATTGTTCAGTAATTATGGAACTCGGAATCAATTAGTGTAAAATCAGTCCAAGTACTCCCTTAATTAAGGGAGCTAACTTCAAACGGTAAAAGACATGTAACAAATTAGGAAGGAGATCATATATGGCTAAAATATAACTAAGGAAATAATTCAAACAACAAGTATATAACAGGTAATTAGGGCTAGGTTCAGAAAGTCCTAATTAAGGAAACAATGTAAGAATCAATTAACAGTATAGTCAACCACATAATAAGGCAAGAAAAAGAATAAACTAAAAGTCGGAAATCAGAAAGGATATTAACACATGAAATTAGGGATTCAAAGAATCAAAAGTACTAATTAAGGGAAATTACTACAAATTTCTGTGAATAAACAAGATAAACATAACATAGGCATGGAGAAGAAAAATCAGAAACCCTAATAAGCACAATAAGGTAGCAATCACAGGAACTCAGAACATATTCATGAGAAACAGACATACATACAAATCAAACGAACAAATCAGTAAAGATAGACTCAGAATCCAAGATTAAAGCCAAAAGAATTAGGGTTTTTAACATAGTTAATCAGGTTAAAGGGAAAACCTAAATAAAACTGTTTAAACACAGTAAAATCATAGAATAACACTTAAAATCAAAGAAAAGGTCCTTTTGAAAAGAAGTTAAGAAACCCTAGTTATGGAGATGAATAGACGTTTTAAAAAATCAGAAAGATTCTTAGGGAAAACAATAAAATATCTCAAAATACTCTCAGATATGTTACATATCTAAAGAGTCAAGAGATAAAAATAGGGTTTTGAGAGAGATAACCCAGAGATAGAGTGATTCCGGCTTAGAAGCCATAGATTTTGTACTAAAATAGGACGATCTTACTTAGACGTGCCAAGGTGGCCTGAGAACAGCAAGAACAGGCCATAGGTGTGAGTGAACAGCCACTGGTCCCTTGACGACCGCAGAGATGGCGAGAATCCGGGAATGGGGGGGGAGCTATTTAAGCTAGGGGTGGTAGAGAACCACCATTGTTACCAACGAGCAAGCAGTCGGTGAGTAGAAGCCATGGTTAGGCATAGAGCTTGAGAGAGAATGGGAGGGTGTGATGGCGGAGAGAATGAGTGAATTGGGGGGG
>ML294190.1:75321-96564 GCA_005239495.1 Nicotiana undulata
GTTTAGGTTAATTAAGGTAAGGGCGAATCTGGGTCGTTGATCAAAATTGATCAACGACCAACATTTAATCAGAAATTGGGTCAGGCAATTTAGGAATTGGTCTTGGGTATTGGGCTGGTTTAATTAGGTTATAATTGAAATGAAATCGGGCTATTTGTTAAATTCCCAATTCAAATTAGTTAAAATGATTTATAAAATAGCAAGTAATTAAAAAAATTAATTTCATGCATAGAAATTAGTTTAAAATGATCATTTAGTATTTTAAAATACAAAGGACTAATTTCTGGCAACAAATAGTACATAATTATATGCTTGGGCTATAATTGCAAAGTTATTGCAATTATAGCCAAATGGTGCCAACCTGGCTAATTATGAAATAATTTGGTCTTAATAGGACCATAAATAATAAATTAAGTCAAGAAATACTTTTGAAATTATTTGTGATGCAATTTTATAATTATTTATTGGAAATAAAATGTTGGACAAATTAATAAAATGTGGGAAAATTATGAAAAAATACCAATAGCTATTGATGCATGATTTTGGAAGTATATATGCAATTTTAAAATATTTTAGAAAAAATTGGGTATCAACAGCTGCCCCTTTTTACCTGGAAAGGATGAAAGAGTTGTCGGGTAAAGATATAATAGCCAATTTTGATCGAGCGAAATGGTTTGAGATTTTTAGGTCGCGCCCTAGCTTCGGAGCTGCCTATATATCCCTGGTTTTACATGAATCAGGCCGTATGTAGTTCCGGAATCATCAGCGATATATACCGATGAAATCATCACAAGAACGGACGCAACATCTAGGGATGGGTGAATGAACGATTTACTAGAAAAGTTAGGTTTGATACAGTTGAGGAACTGGAGCGGGATCGCTCCTGCTGGGATAGTCGTTGCTCGCCGGGTTACCTGCAAATAAGAGTAATACAAGCGTATATTGTGCATAAATTTAAACATGATGCAGGTTCCCGTTGGACTATGAAAGCTGTCCTCGGACGGTTAGGGATGATGTCCTCAGACCATGATGTCCTGGGCCATGAATTATTTGATGAGGGATTCGCAGGCCATGAAATGATGTTCTCGGGCCATGAAGATGGTGCCTCCGAACTATGATGCCTTTGAATAATGATAATGCAAATTGAGAGAGATCCTCAGGCCATGGCATGGTGTCTTCTGGCTATGAGGATGCTGTCGTTAGACTATGACGCCTTTGGACAGGTTGGTGATATTTTAGCCCATGAGATGCAATAACATGATGTTGACAAGACAAGGCTTAGTCTTTCGAATCGGAGGGCAGATCTTAGCCCGAAAGAGAAGCGAAGTAAATAATGCTTGAGAGACAGCGCTTAGTCTCGGTGAAAAGTAAATTGGAGGCAAATCTTAGCCTCATGCAGGTATGGAGACATAACTTAGTCTCATGCAAAGGAAGGCAGAGATTATCCTTATGCAGATGGAGGCAGTTCTTAGCCTCATGCAAGGGAAGGCAGAGAGTAGACTTATGCAAATGGAAGGCAGAGATTAGCCTTAGGAAGAGGAAGGCAGAGGTTAGCCTTATGCAAATGGAGACGGAGCTTAGTCCCATGCAGATAGGAAGGCAACAATTAG
Source organism: Nicotiana undulata (assembly GCA_005239495.1). Taxonomy (NCBI): domain Eukaryota; kingdom Viridiplantae; phylum Streptophyta; class Magnoliopsida; order Solanales; family Solanaceae; genus Nicotiana; species Nicotiana undulata. The sequence goes on from ML294190.1 coordinate 76,932, forward strand.
CCTTATGCAGATGGAGGCGGAGGTTATCCTCATGGAAGGGAAGGTAGAGAGTAGCCTTATGCAAATGGAAGGTTATAGATTAGACTTATGCAGAGGAAGGAAGAGATTAGCCTTATGCAAGGGAAGGCAAAGATTAGCCTTATTCAAATGGAGGTAGAGCTTAGTCTCATGCAGATAGGAAGGCAACGATTAGCCTTATGCATATGGAAGGAAAAGATTAGCCTTATGCAGAGTGGAGGTAGAGCTTAACCTCATGGAAAATGCGGGACAACGCTTAGTCCCATGCAAGATAAAGACAAATCTTAGCCTTATGCAGAAGAACAAATAGAAAATAGTAACATGATTTCTTAGCTGGTAGAAAATTGCGGTATTGTGGTTGTTATGAGAATTATGACTACGGAGCATGTTATCCTTTGTGCTGATAGCAAATGTTGGAAAGTTCAATGTTTGTTCTTTGTGCTAATAGCAAATTTTGGCATTTGCAACTGTTTTGAGATTTGTAACTTCGAAGCGTGTTTATTCTTTGTTCCTGCATCCAAAGAAAAATCATGAGTTTTGTAGATGGGGAAGGTTGGTTCGTATCCCCGCTAGATTTGTTCGACTCATTCTGCTCGGTCTGATGATCCTGTTTATATCACCGGGTAGCATTTGCTAAACAGATCTATTTTTGAAAGCAAGCATGCATGATTTTGTAAAGACATAGTATAAATTATATTTTAAGAAATTTAGATGAACCGACTACCGTGACACGGTTCAAGACATTGCCACTTCTCATGCTACGGAATTTTAAGGGTCCTCCCCTGTTAGATGGGTTGACGTCTCTGACTGTTGTGCATGCTGCGATTGGCAGAACTTGCTTCGGAATTTTGAGGGTCCTCCTCAATATTCTGCCCTAGTTTCCAATTGCGGGGGGAAATGAGATTTTATTGAATTGTGATTGAACCCATAGGGCTGCCTACGTATCCCCTCTTAAATGGCTATCAGCTCAGGCGTAGTTCAACTTACATCATTTGAGGAAAGCATAAAGAGTTACACATAGTATCGTTTGACTGCATCTAAATTGATTGGCTTTGGCCATACTTCTCCGTCCATTTCTTCAAGGATAAGAGCTCATCATGTCAATACTCGGTGAACCATATACAGACCTTGCCAGTTGGGAGAGAATTTCCCTTTGGCTTCATCTTGATACGGAAAAATCTTCTTCAACACCAGCTACCTCAGTGTGAACTGTCTTGGTTTGACTCATTTGTTGAAGGTTGTGGACATCCTGCTCTGGTAAAGTTGTCTGTGACACACTACATTCATTCTTTTTTGTGTCTATGAGGTCTAGCTGCTCATAACGACTCTTTATCCATTTTGCATCGCTGAGCTCAGCTTCTTGTATGATTCTTAGGGAAGAAATATCCACTTCGGCGAGAATAACAACTTCCGTACCATAAAACAGTAAGTAGGGAGTTGCCCCGGTTGATGTGCAGATTGTGGTGCGGTATCCCAGTAAGGTAAATGATAGCTTTTCGTGCCACTGTTTGTGTTTTTCTATTATCTTTCTCAATATCTTCTTGATGTTCTTGTTGGCGGCTTCTACAACTCCATTCATCTAAGGTCTATAGGCTGTGGAATCCCTGTGCTTGATTTTGAAAGTCTCGCACATAGCTTTCATCAGATCACTGTTGAAGTTAGAGTCGTTTTCAGTGATGATCGACTTTGGAACTCTGAACAGACAAACAATATGGTCGCGGATAAAGTCTGCCACAACTTTCTTAGTCACTGCTTTGTATGATGCTGCTTTGACCCATTTTGTGAAGTAATCAATAGCTACCAAGATGAACCTGTGTCCATTTGAGGCGGTAGGCTCGATCGGTCCAATGACGTCCATTCCCCAGGTGGCAAATGGCCAAGGTGAGCTTGTTGCATTGAGCTCGTTTGGGGGTACTTTTATCATATCTGCATGCACCTGACATTGGTAGCATTTTCGAACATACTGGATGCAGTCCATTTCCATCGTCATCGAGAAGTAACCGGCTCTGAGTATCTTCTTGGCCAAGACAAAACCATTCATATGTGGGCCGTAGGTCCCAACATATATCTCTTCAAGTAGTTTTGAGGCTTCTTTCGCATCGACACATCTCAATAATCCCAAATCGAGAGTTCTCTTGTACAGGGTTCCTCCACTGTGAAAGCAACTATTGGACAATCTCCGAAGCGTGCGTTTCTCAGTATGGTTTGCAAGCTCTGGGTATTCTCCCTTTGAAAAATACTCCTTGATATCGTGGAACCATGGTTTTCCATCCGCTTCATCTTCAACATGGGCACAATAAGCCGGCTGGCTATGGATCTTTACTGGAATAGGAACAATGAAGTTCTTATCTGGATGTGTATCATGGATGATAGAGTGACCAATGCATCGGCAAACTCGTTCTAAATTCTGGGGACGTGCTGAAATTCTATCTTTGTGAACCTCTTTCTCAATTCCTGCACATGGTGCAGATAAGGCAGTATCTTGGAATTCTTGGTAGCCCATTCTCCTTGTACTTGGTGTATTAGTAGGTCTGAGTCACCAATTACTAGCAGCTCCTAAATATTCATATCAATTGCCATGTTGAGCCCTAGGATGCAGGCTTCATACTCCGCCATATTGTGAGTGTAGGGGAATTTGAGTTTACCGGATAATGTTGACCGGTTTCCGATACCAGGATAGCTCCAATGCCGACTCCTTTAAAATTCGTTGCTCCATCAAAGAACATTCTCCAACCATCATAGGATTCTGCAATGTCTTCTTCTATGAACACCACTTCTTCATCGGGAAAATACATTTTCAGGGGTTCGTATTATCCATCCACAAGGTTCTCGGCAAGATTTTCTGCCAATGCTTGTCCCTTGACCGCTTTCTGAGTCACATAGACAATGTTTAACTCGCTCAACAGGATCTACCACTTGGCTAGCTTCCCAGTGGCCATGGGCTTCTGAAAGATGTATTTCAAGGGATCCATCCTTGATATGAGATATGTTTTGTAGGCACAAAAGTAATGCCTCAACTTCTGGGCTACCTAGGTTAAAGCACAAGAGGTGCGTTCCAGCAGAGAATACCGTGCCTCGTATGGAATGAACTTCTTACTCAAATAATATATAGCCTGCTCTTTTCTCTCTGTCTCGTCGTGCTGCCCCAGAACGCAGCCAAAAGCTCCATCCAGTATTGTGAGGTAGAGTAGCAAGGGTCTACCTGGCTCTGGCGGTACCAAGACTAGTGGTGTTGACAAGTACTCCTTGATATTGTCGAAGGCCTCTTGACAATCCTCGGTCCATTTGGTTGCAGCATCTTGAAGATTGGTTCACATATGACCGTGAACTGGGCTATGAACCGGCTGATGTAATTAAGTCGTCCCAGGAAACTCATCACATCTTTCTTGTTCTTTGGCGGTGGTAACTTTTGGATATCTTTGACCTTTGATGGATCCAATTCTATCCCTCGGCGGCTGACGATGAACCTAAGCAATTTTCCAGCAGGAACCTCGAATGCACACTTCGCGGGGTTTAACTTCAGGTTGTACTTCCACAACCTGTTGAAGAACTTCCTCAGATCTTCTATATGGTCTATGGCTTTCTTGGACTTGATGATGATGTCATCCACATATACCTCGATCTCTTTATGTTTTATGTCATGGAAGATAGTGGTCATAGCCCTCATGTAAGTGACCCCAACATTCTTTAGGCCAAATAGCACCATCTTATAACAGTAGACTCCCCACGACATAATGGAAGCCGTTTTCTCATCATCTTCCTCATCCATCCAAATTTGATGGTAACCAACAAAGCAATCCACGAACGACTGAAGTTCATGATTTGCGCAAATGTCAATCAGGATGTGTATGTTTGGCAGTGGGAAATCATCCTTTGGACTGGCCCGGTTGAGATCCCGGTAGTCAACACAAACCCTAACTTTTCCATCTTTCTTAGGCACTGGTACGATGTTGGCTAACCACGTTGGATATTCAACTACTCTGAGGACCTTGGCGTTGATTTACTTGGTAACTTCCTCTTTGATTTCAAACTCATGTCAGGCTTGAACTTTCTGAGCTTCTACTTTACCGGTGGGCACATTGGATTGGTTGGCAATTTGTAAGCCACGATGGATGTACTTAGACCAGTCATGTCGCCGTATGACCATGCAAATATGTCTTCATACTCTTTCAAGAATTGTGTGTATTCCTCCTTCTCTGGCAGCGACAAATAGAGGTTGATGCGAGTTTCTTTGACAGTATCTGAATCTCCCAGGTTGACGACCTCAGTTTGGTCCAGATTGGACTTAGGTCTATTCTCAAAGTCCTCTACCTCTTTAACAATTTCATCAGGTATGATATCTTCCTCTTCAGAATCACTATCCTTTTGTTGGGTTATCTCATTGCATGTCACAGTCGTTGGTTCATCAAGATAGGAATTAGTAATGTTGTATAGATAGAAGTAATGAGAGAAAAATGATAATAATAAATATTGACTCATTAAAACATAAAAGCTCTTTTGATAATTTAAACAAATGTTTTGAAACATTAAAGATCTTATTGCAAAATGGAAATGCGAAAAGGAAATAATTAGCAAATGAAAATAGACAATGTTTGTTGAGCCTAGCTACCCTAGGACTCGTCGGGCCCTGGATGTTCTGATAGTCCAGTTCTTAAGGAATGATCCTTTGCTTACGGCTTGGATGGAAGGGCCTTCCTCCTCCTCCTCCTCAACAATGACGCAACATTCCATATTATCATCTTACAAGAATAGACTCTTCAAGGCTGCCAATGCTTCTTCTTCTTCTGACCCCCATATGATATCGGCTTGCTGGAAGGTCTGCTTCAAATGTGGTATAGGATGTTCCAACGGATAGTAGGGACTGTGCCATGGTGGCGACCAATCCTTGTACTCTTGCCATGTGTATTTGTATCCCATACCAAAAGTGGTGCCATGGCGCTTGAGCTGTATTGGTTTGTCAATCCCTTGAAGATTCTTGCCGAGTCCTTTGCCAGGCTCGTAACCGCTCCAGTTCAATATGCTTTTGATCTTATTGTCCCACCACTTTTCTTTGTCTATTGCGTTGACCCGCTCGATATGGTGGTAAGTTTCTCCACCCAGCCTTACTTCTACCTTCAACCACCGGGATGGTCTGGCGACTATAGATAGGTTTGCTTCCATCTCCATGGATGATTACTTCTTGGTGGTTTTATTCGAATTTCACTACCTGATGCAATGTTGATGCCACGGCCCCAGCGACATGTATCCATGGCCGTCCCAATAACAGGTTGTAGGACGCAGATATGTCTATCACTTGAAATTCAACCTCTAACCATGTGGGTCTCATTTGCAGACAAAGGCTGATTTCCCCGATGGTAGACCTCTAAGAGTCGTCGAAAGCTTTTACATTCATGGTCCCTTCTCTTATCTTGTACAATCCCTTGCCTAATTTCTTGAGTGTTGTCAACGGACAGATATTGAGGCTGGATCCCCTGTCAATCAAAATCCTGGTGATGAAGTAGTCCTCATATTGCACAGTGATGTGCAGTGCTTTGTTGTGACTTAACCCTTCAGGTGGCAGTTCGTCCTCGTGAAAAGTGATCTTATGACTTTCCAGCACCTGCCCTACATTGTTGGCCATTTCCCCACTGGTGATGTTATTTGGCATATATGCTTCGTTCAGCACTTTCATCAAAGCATTCATGTGTGTTTATGAGTTCTGCAGCAACAATAAGATGGATATCTGGGCTGGAGTTTTGTTCTACTAATCGATGACTGAGTATTCTTTGGCCTACAGCTTCCTCCAAAGATCATCTGGGCATGTCTCAAGGACAGGTGGTCTATTGGAAGCCTATTTGTTGGACTCTACCAAGTGTTCAGGTGTATAGACCCTGCCGGTCCTTATCATTCCCTGTGCAGCAGTAGCTTCTTCTATCTTGGTTTTACCTTTCTTTCTAGCCTCAACTACGTAGTCCCAAGGTACAACGTTAGTGTAGAAAGGTGGCGTTGTTGACAATGTTACTGTGATCGGTGTAGCTACTTTCACTTCAAATGGAACAGGTGTCGTAGTAGGTGGCATGACTTCAACCTCAAACAGCACAGGTGCATCTGCATGTGGTGCCACTTCAAACTCGAACGGGACCGACGTAGCTACCTCAACATCTCCGGATGGGTGAATCTGGACTATGATGGGATTAAGGGTGACTGCTAGTTTCATTGGGTCATCACCTACTATGATCAACCCGATCGACCCCTTTGGGTCCCATTCTTCCTCTATCTCTATCATGTTGATGCCTCCACCCCTATGTTCTGGGAGCGGATTGTTGCAGACACTGGGAGCAGATTACTTTGCTTGGATGATCTTACTATCAATCAAAGACAGGATCTTATCTTTCAGGGAGCGGCATTCATCAATTGTATTTCCTTTCATGCCGGAATGGTATGCACAGGTCTTATTTGGATTGACTCATTGAGAGGGATTCTCTAGGGTCACGGCAAGGATATGAGCGACATAAACAGCAACCTTTAGCCTTTCATACAGCTGGTCAATAGGGTCAACAATGGCAGTGTATTATTTGGGCGGCCTACGGTCGAAGTTGGGTCGAGGTCTCGGGAGATTTTGGCGATCAGGAGGTGACTGGAAGTGAGATGGTTGAGAGTTCAATGCATGGTAAATAGGGGCTGGTTGGGTATATCTGGGAGAAGTAGGTTGATAGGTAGGTGGTGGATATGACTGATATATTGGTAGAGGTGCTGATTGATATGTGGGCGGGGGTGCTTGGTATGTAAGTGGAGAGGTTCAATTTGTCAGTGGGGATTTAGGTCCATGTGAAACCATTACAGTTCCCACATCTTTATTTTTGGATATGCCGCCAGATTGCAGCGCCTTATTCGTAGCCTGTAATGCTTCAAAATTGGTAACAGTTCCGCTTTTAATCCCTTATTCAATTCTCTCACCTAACTTGATGATGCCAGAGAATTTGTGGTTTTCAATCACCATCAGTCGCTCATAATACTGCGGGTCTTGTGCCTGGACAAAGAATTTGTTCATTTGTTCTTTGTCTAGTGTAGGCCTGACCTTAGCTGCCTCAGACCTCCAACGAGTAGCATACCCGCAAAAATTTTCCATGGGCTTCTTCTTAAGATTCTGGATATAGAATACGTCCAGTGCATTCTCTGTATTGAACCTGAACTGGTCCATGAAATTTGATGCCATGTTAACCCAATTGGACCATTTCTTAGGGTCTTGGCTGATGTACCAAGACAAACCATCTCCTGTGAGGCTCCTCATGAATAACTTCATACGAATCTTCTCATCTCTTCCCACTCCAACTAATATATCACTATAGGTCCTCAGGTGGACCCTAGGATCACCTGTACCGTTGAACATCTCAAATTTAGGAGGTTTGTAACCCTTTGGTAGCTCAACATCGGGCTGTATGCAGAGATCTTCATAGTTCAATCCTTTAACTCCCTTACTTCCTTCAACACCTTGAACTCGGCTAGTCAGCTTCTTGAGTTATTCGGCCAATTTCTTGATAAGCATGTCCTTCTCACAGGATTTAGGTGTGTAAGAAATGGGTTAGGTGGAGTGAGGTAGAGTCTCCACGTAGATGGGGTTGTTATGATGGCCAGCTGCCTGGGCGTAGAGGTGGTCATTTGTGGAGTTTTATGGTTCAGGGATGACCAGTGGGGTGTTTCTTTGAGTGTGGCAAGTGTTGTATTGTGGTGGAATAGTTGGATTTTTCGGTGGAGTTGTATGGTGGTGAGTTGCGGGAGGGTTTTGTTTGTTTGGGGTATTCTGAGGAGGTATGGGATTTTGTGTTTTTGGATGATTGACATCTGGAACACTGAGTGAGAAGGATAAATTTTCCAAGTATCGAACGTGTTCGAGCTCCCCTTGGAGTTTCAACAACCTCTGCTCGAGTTGGGACACAACATCATTTTGAACTTGTGTACCTTGACTGTCAGAAGCTTCTGTCCGTTCTGCTGGCACTGTGTTTTCCTTTATGATATTTCTCAAATCTTCCATTTTTCCTTTGCCTTTGCTTTTTCCCTTAGGTGGAATAGGAAGGGGAGAGGGTGGAGGGCCCCTGGATATTGTGTAGTATGATGATGGTGCCAGAATGCACGAACCAACCTTTGGGGAGGGGAATAATCAAAATAAAGAAAACAAAAACAAAAACAAAAGGTAGCCAATTCAGTGAGGATCATGAGAAAATATTGCAGTATTTAAACACATATTGCAGGAGTATAAAAGTGTGTCCTAATTTGAGAGCCTCGTTGTGCCCAAGGTAGGCCTAGCGACAAGTTGATTTGGAAAACTTAGATGCCAAAATGCCTCATTTCATTAATATAAATAGACGAATCCAAAACGACACTAAAATAATAAACAAGAAATAAAGTCACTAATGGCCATTGGCCTTATTATTGATAAAAGCAAAAAGGAAAACCTAGCCTACTTAGTCCCAGAAAGACCTTCCTCGGATTTGGCATCCTTGATCCCATCGAACAAGTTCCCTAGCTCACGTAGTCCCAGCAGCAGGTATCCTCTAGCTCTACTATACCTCGCTCCAAGTATTCCAGCTTCTTGTTGGAACGGATGGCCATGTCTTTCCATCCTTCGATCAAACTTTTGTTGGTTTCATGTATCTCCTGGTGCTCATTATTAGACTCGTGGATCCTCTTGCACAGTCGATTGTACTTCACCAGAGCCTCGGCACTCTCGTCTATGATTCTATGGCCTCGGCCGATCCCTGGCCTCACTAACACATCCAAGTCGTCTTCCAACCACGCCGGGTAGAAAGGTGCACATCCTTCATGGTACCTGTCTGGTTCAATTGTGTTCTTCTCCATTTTGATTTTTCAGTGCCACATGTGTTGGCTTGGCACTTATAGGGAACATCATCCTCCTGGAAGTCAGCTTGGAAATGGCTTATCTTATCAACCCTTGGCACAACTTGCTTTCTTCCTGCTTGTCTCATAACTCGGAGAGGAACGTAAGGATATATACCTCTTAACCCGATCAGCACTAGGTGTGGTGCATCCCTGGACCTTAAGATGAATTCGTCCATTGGGAACCACTCGAACATCCATTGTACCAGCTCCTCAGTTAGGTTATCAAAGAACTCTACCCGCTCATTCGCAGTCTCTGGCTAAGCAAATTTGTCGCGAATACATGTCATCCACTTGGGGTGATGGAAAGCAATGTGATCATTCCAAGCCCTTCGCCGAAGTTCTTGGTGGTATTCGCCCTTTTGGAGATGTTCTAAGAGCCATAGTTTCAGTAACAGATTGCAACCCTTGAAATGCTTAGCTCCTCTTTGACAACGTTCCAAGGCTCGGTAAATGTATGATATGATCATCGGGACAATGTTGAAGGTTTTCCCGTCAATCCCCTCCATCAAGGCCTTGGTTACCATAGCCAACCTGGTGTGAATCCTTTCCTTCTTTGTTGGAAACACTATTAGTCCCAGAAAACATGCAATGGATACAAATACCCTACGGTGGATATGCCCCAGAGATGTAATGGAAAACTCGTCGTGATAGGTACGGTATGATTTGTTATGACCGTACCTTTCATACAAGTACTCGAAGGGTATGTATGACTGTTTCAGACATTCTAACTTGGCGTTCTTCTTCAAACCCATCATTTTCAGAAAACCTTTGCATGTGCGGTTCTCAAGCACCAACAACCTAGGGGTTTCCCTGAATAACCCAGTTATTCCTCCTATCTCTTCTAGAAGCGGTATCATTTCAATATTCCCAATGCGGAATACAGCTCTTTCGCTATCCGAAAATAAGGTGGCAGCATCAATCAACATGTTGTTGGGTTGGATGTCTAGGAGAGATGGTAAATTGCCCAGTTATTTCTTGATGTGTTTCTTATCACTGGAGTGAAGATCCTCCCACCAGTTCAGGAGCATTGGAGGGATATTGCTAACCATACCGAATCTGGGGACTTCTTGCCTCATATTTCTACAAGACAAACACAGTTAGGCCCTTACCCCCGCAAGACTCGACTATTTATACATTTATGATCAGAATACAAGAATTTAGTTCTCCAAATAAATACACAAAACGTGATTGGGTCCGTTGGGATAATGAAAACCCCGATGGACTTTGGAAAAGGCTGTCTTAAAGGGTTATTGTGCAGACGACACATTAACCCGGCTAGGTTTGACCATGATGCATGCATAGTATAAAGTGTAAGGTTTCTATGTGGTTTTATACTGGTACCCTTGAGCGGAAAACTCAAGGTGGAAGGCACGGAACCATCGACTACATCGCTGATCGACTGGTTTTACCACAAATAAGCCTTTCCGAATTTAGGGGTGATATAAATAGGAAGCGTGCAACCACTCATCAAGCGTTGCTATAGGATTTGTATTGGCACGAGTGGAATATGATGTTGAACATGATTATACAACAATAAATAAGCAATGAAAGCATGTTGTCATGTATTTGCACGTTATGAAAGCGGTAAATACAACAGTTATAATTTAAAGCGGTTACAAAGGGAAACAAAGAAACATGTCAGTTTTGTTCTTGGAAAAAATAATTACTTAGAAGAAATAGACAATTAAATTTCATATAAGGGGAAAGGGAAGAAGGTGCAGATATTAGCAAAGTAAAGACAAATTCACAAAACAGTTTGAAATGGTAAAAGCCTAAATCCCCAGCAGAGTCGCCATGCTGTCGTGCCCCCTTTTCCTCTCCTTTAGGATCAGTCAGGGTCTTTGACATTATTGGGACAACTCATTTCCTTTTGGGAAAGGGATATATAAGGAATTTGAAGAGTCGCCACCTAACGAATTAAGGTGCGTTAGGGCACCTACTAAGGGTCATAATAACACAAATTGAATAACCAGAGATTGGGTAAGGGCTTGAAATTACTTCAAGGGGAAGATGTTAGGCACCCCTCAAAGTCCACAAATGTGGTTCCCGGCCAAACAAACTTTGTGAATTTAAACAAGTAGAAATTAGTCAGTCAAAGTATATACATGTAAACAACTAAAGGTTTGAAAAGATTCGCAGTCTAAGCACACATGTGATAAAGTTTTAAAAAAAACAAATTACAGTCTAAGCACACATATATAAGGGATAAGGGAGCTCCTAGGTTATTTGTCCTATAGGATCACATCAATGCAATGCCCGACAATCACTCCTCATAAAGGGGCTACACGTGGCATTAGCGCACCGGTCATCATATCCATATCCACCCTTTTACCCCACCCCTTAGCGGTTATTAAGCGAGTTTTATTTAACGATCTCTATGCGTGTTGTTACCTGTAACGACCTGACCGGTCGTTTTGCATTTTAGGACCCCCATTCCCCTAAATGATACTTTATGTAGTTGATTTTAATTATTTATGACTTGTGGGAACGGGTGGTTCGGGATTTGGAAGAGTTTGGAATGGTACAGGAACACTTGGTTCCTTAAGGTTGGCCTTTAAGGCAAAGTTTGACTTCGGTCAACATTTTGTGTAAACGACCTCGAAATTGAGTTTCGATGGTTCCGATAGCTTCGTATGATGATTTCGGACTTTAGAATATGTTCGGAATGGGTTTTGGATAACCCGGGAGCGTTTCAGCGCCCAATAGCGAAATAAGAGTTTCCTTAAGTTCATATTGTGGTTTGGGACGTGTTTTTGTGTTATCGAGGTCCAAACGGAATTCTAAGACTGGGAATAGTTATGTGATGTCATTTATGACTTGCTTGCAAAATTTGGTGTCATTCCGAGTAGTATAGGTAGGTTCAGCGCTTTGAAAGCGAATTCTAGAACTTGAAGTTGAAAGTTTGATTCAATTTGGTTTTGGGGTCAGATTCTTAGTTCCGTTGTTGTTTTTCACATTTCAAAAATTCGATCGAGTCCATATCATGAATACAGATCGGCCAGTGCTTTTGGACGGGGTCTTGGGGGGCTCGGGTGAGTTTCGGACAACTCGGAGCTAAATGCTAAAAACCAGAAATTTCCAGGTCTGGTTTCCTTCTCCGCGTTCGCGGAGGGGCGACCGTGTTCGCGAAGGAACTGGGAAGGGGTGGTGGATGCTCTGTGCGTTCGCGATAACTGCCCCGCGATCGTGATGGGTTGGGTTCCTGACCCAGTGCGTTCGCACCTTGACCCTGCGTTTGCGTAGGGTATGGCGATGGGCGAACCCAGCTTAGCCCCTTACCTAGTGCGTCCGCACCCCACCTGCCGCATTCGAGAAGGTCTAGCTCATCTAGCCTCCACGTTTGCAGGGTCTCCTCCGCGTTCGCATAGAGGACTCTGAAGGCTTGGCCACTTACTCACCCCAAACGCACTGCCCAGGCTGCGTTCGCATAGAAGGAGCACTAGGCAGTGTGTTTTTAATAACGGGACTTAGTCATTTTTTTGGCATTCTTCTTCTTCCTTGGGGTGATTTTGAGCATTCAAGAGAGGCAACGACCTAGCTACGTTGAGGTAAGTAATTCCTACCATTAACATAGTCTAATACATGGATTCTAAGGTATATTAACACACTAATTAGAGGAAATTCATGGGTTAGATTAAAAACCTATGTTTTATGAAAAATGAAGGAATTACCAAGGGATTTGCTATGGAATCATACACAAACTATATATTAATGATCCTTAGGATTTGAGTAAGTATTTCCTTCAAATAATTCCAGAATCCGAGCATGTGGGCCCGGGGGTGTATTTTGAGATATTGCAAAGTAGGCTAAAATGGTTAATTAAATAAGGAAATTCCATGCTTTTGAATCTAAATTAATGTATTTATGCAACATTTGACTAGTTTCTATTCCTTGGGAGACGAGTTTGGAGTTTCAGGCGCGTTCTTGATCCGGAAAGTAGGCTCGTCACGATGTGAGTTTCCTTTCTAACCTTGTAAGAGGGAATTGTCCCCATAGGTGATTATGAATAATTGCATGTCCTTATTTGTGGGGTCTACGCGCGTACAAAGTGACGAGAGTCCGTGCGTAGCTACTAGTATGTTGTTTTGGGTAGTTTTAGGACTCACAAGCATGCTTTTATGTGTCTTACATGTGTCCCTAAATGTATTTTGAGTAGCATAGTATCCTTGAATTGGTATGAGAGTATTAGGAAGTTATGTTCAAAAATCATATTGCTTAAGTTCTTGCTTTTAAGTATGATCTCTGTTAAATCCCTGGGTTCTTGAAAATTCTGTGTATGTATACGGTACTCGCGTCGCATGTATGATTCGTGAGCGGGATATCCCTACCATTATGTCAACCGCGTCGCATGTTCGATTCGCGAGCGAGGTAATAGATGCATCTATGGTTCGAGCCGTTCGACCCTCGACAGTGTACATTTATTTTTGCGACGTTTCGGCCGTACGCTTTCAGCATACTATGTGCTATATATATTTAACTAAGAGTTTTGTGATACTTGTATGAATTGATTCATATGAAAAGGAGATTTAGTTCGTCCTATGCTTGTAACAATAGACATGTAAAGGTAATTACATATTTATACTTGATATTTCATGTCTTTGTGATTACTATGACCGCTACCCCTACCTAGTCTTCATCTAATTATATTGTTGGACCCTAGTAAGTATCACGTCGACCTCTCGTCACTACTTCTTCGAGATTAGACATGATACTCACTGGGTACATGTTTGTTTATGTACTCATGCTACGCTTGTGTACTTAGTTGTACAGGTTCTGAGGCAGGTGCATCTAGTTATCAGGTCGGAGCTCGATCTTCAGGGGTAGTTGGATTTGACTTCACGGTGAGCTGCTTCTCTTGGCGGTTCTCAGCAGCACCATGGAGTTATCTTTTGTGTATTCCTGTCTACTTCTTTCAGACAATCAGACAATTTACTACATTGTTTTGTATATTTTACTAGCATGCCTGTAGACTCGTGACACTAGTTCCTGGCACGCACGTAGTAGACATTTTATATTTTTGGGACTGCATGTATATGTTAGTTCAGGACTTTTATGGCTAATTTTGTCTGATTTGGCTAATTATTTATTTCCACTTAATGTTTTTAACTTAAAAATTTGGCAAGTATTGGAATGTTTATCAAATAAAGAAATATCACAAGAAATTCAAGTGTTGGCTTTCCTAACCCCGGTGTTGGGCGCCATCACGACCTGAGTTAGGATTTCAGGTCGTGACATTACCCGTCCCTTCCTTGTGGTCCTGGAGAAATTTAGGACCTCTAGATATAGGCAGTTCTAGACAAACCCCTATGGTTTTAAAAGGAGAAAATTCTAGGCGACATGCAAGAACACATAGGACTAAACAGATGAGTGCAGAAAGAAGCAATTAAGAGGCCCAGGTTTACCTCCACAAATAATGCACATAAGCAGCACGTCTCAAACACAAGCAAGAGCAGTTTTTATTAGAGAAAACACCTAAACAATATATCTAAGTGGATGTCAATGCACAGAAATAGGCAACTTTGTTTTTTATAAACTCGACAGTAAGGTCCTAATCAGTTTGCCTACTGATTTTAAACCTGTAAGTCATTAAGCAGTAAACACCATTCCCCGGCTACAGAGCATGCCACTATGCTTGATACATTTAATTGCTTTCCTTGGCACTGTAGTTAGTGACTTGCTGGAATTTGAGTTGTCTCCCTTCCTCTTTCAATCGAAACACTCGACGCATATAGCACCGGTGGACCCCGCTTCTGCCTCTATCAGGCGGCGACAATACCCCCTCCACACCCACAGCATAGACCTTTTTCCATAGTAGTCATCCAACAAGAAAGGGAAAGACCACTTAGCACAATGGAATAGGAAAGAGAGCGTATCCGGTTAAGCAAGCCCTGCCCGCCAGCTTCCACCCAGGCAAAAAAGGTGAGCGCCTAGCACGAAAGGTTTGGGGTGAACATCCATCCGAACAAGTAGGGTCAATAGTTCAGCATTTAGGCCGTAACATTTAGCAAGAAATAAATATTTAACCCAACAAGTGCTCTACGAACCAAGATAGATAGTGATACCAATATACCTGCTAAAAAAAACCAATAAATTTTCAACCCCTCTCACAGTCAGACCCTCTGAAAAAGTAAGGGCTCATAGGGAGTCAGAAGCAAGGAGAAGCCCTGCCTTGGGGGACTGACCAACTATGAATAGATCTTACTTATGCTTACGGGTAAGAACATATATTAGGTTTCTTGCTTACTTATAGCTCTCTTGTCTTAGTGACTCTTCCTCTTTTCTAGGTTTTTTTTTGGTGTTAAAATGATAGATTTTTCTTTTGCCAATGAATTGGATATAATCCCTAGGGTATCGGTGTCGGAGAAGGGGCTGACGGGGATGAAGGTTACCGACTTTCGGTGGACACGGAGCCAACGAGTTCAGTCGAAGAGTGTAACATCCTTTTTCGATTGGGTATGGCTAAACACTTATTAACAGTGGAGGTAGGAGATCTAGTTAACGAAAAGGCTAGGCTGCAGCTATTCAAGCATCTCAAAGTCTAGTTGGAGTAAGAAGTCCCCAAGTGAGCGTCTTATGGGGGGCCATCAAGCACATACGGCAAGGATCAAGGGAGATCTCGTTGTTGCATAGCTCAGATCAAGTTAAAAGGTTAGGTATAATGCACGCAGGCCAAGTCAAGAAAAGGACTTCCTTACTTTTCATTCATAGTAGTCTTAATGACTAGTAGTTTGAAGCCTTCCTTACTTAGGGCGAAAGATTGATTGGATGCTTCATTCCAGTGACGAAGAGGAAGGCTTGGAAAGGGATCAAACATATTGAGGAGGAGCTTTCACAAAGGCCACTAACAACCAGAACGGGTTAGCCTTCGTTTTCCCCATTGGCGAAGTCATAAGTTGTGGTGAATCTGTGTCGCTACTATAAAGTGCTTTCCATAGTTCAATAGATAAAAGAGAGGAAGAGAGAACGACTATACTTTCTGAGTTAGAAAATTAGGAACCTTACACCCAAGAAAGCATCCAAAATAGTAGAGAAGATCAGAGACGGGTTTAGCAAGAAAATTAGCTCACACCTATGTTTGATGAAAGAAGCCGTAAGTTTAGGTAGAAAGAACAGCCAGTGTCAGAGAGATGACTTCTATTGAACTCTTCATTTACATAAAGGGAATGATTTTTCCGAGCCTAATTCTCTATGGCATGGACGTCTTTGATTGGATGGAGATTATCTTCTTTGTCTGAAAATTGGTTTGATTTGCTTCACCTATGAGAATTTCTACCAATTCTTCTTTTATTCATCAAAGCTCATCCTAATCTCCATGGAGATTACTGCCTTAGCCCTTTCCTATCATCTGTATAATGGTGTTCATCATTTATTGACGGATTTTTGGGGATTTTTCTTTCTTAGAATTGGAAGGAAAATATTGAAATGACTGTTCCAAGTTTCACCTATACCTTTCTTTGAGATTTAAACAAAAAAAAATTATTTTCTTATGAAATATTTATTATTCGTTGATAGATCTAAAGCTTATGCCGTAGAAGCTGACATCAGGCTATTGGCCTTTTATCTGCATCTTCCCTCGTAAAGTGGTGTCTTTTATCATAAAAGACTTTCTCAATGGAACTAAAAAAAAGGGTTTGAACTCTTTTTTTTGGTTGACCTTTAGCCACGCGCGGAGGCTTTGCACATGTGTCCCAAAGTGACGTATATTTTTTGGTAATGGGTATACTCGAGAGAAAAGGTTTAAAACGAAAACAGTTCTCCAGTTTTACACAAATTGATTTCCTAAGGCTTGCCTAGACGTGGGATCATGCATAATAGTTGCCGAATCATTAACAGTTCAAGAGTTATTTTTGCCTAAAGCATGCTGAGAAATAAGGATTGTTACCAGTTTTATTTGAAACAAGACGATCATATGTGAGACTGTTTTTACATATTTTCATAATCAGTAGTTTAACTAGGCGTGGCTAAGCAATGCAAACAGAGTGCCTAATACATGATTTCTAAATGCACAGAAACAACAGTTTTTATGACAATGATCTTTAAATTAACAGAATTCCTAAAGCATGATCTCTAAATGCACAAAAGAGTTACAGAATTGTTAGGACATTATTTTAGAATGTGCAGGAGTAAAGACTTTTATGTTAGTGTTGTTTATTAACCTAGGAGCAGGATTTCTAAGTGACAAACATGTATTAGCGTCAAATGAGATGTTGAAGCAGTATACATGAAACCTAAGAACATGATATCTAGTGCATGACGTAATTTGAATATATTGGTCCTAAAGCAGGGATTCTAATGCAAGTATAAATAAGGTCAAGCCTATAACATGCTTTCTACCCCAATGATATTGATAGAAATATATAACTACCCTCCTCATTTCACTAGCCGTCCCCAATATTCGTTTACAAATAATTATTATAGACCAACTGAATAAATTACATAAATATATAAAAGAAAAGAACAAGTTACACTATAGGGAGCCTAAAGCAGGACCATATTTTCATAACCTCAAATGCCCAAGTGTTTCATAGCCTTTTTCATATACGGGTTCGTAAGAGTTCCCTAAGGATCTCGGGCAGTGCTCACACCCAGATTTCATAACCAGAACTGAGTAAGTGCAGTGTGGAAGAGCCAGCCCCAGCGCATCAGAGTTCTGAGGGATCTCACAGGAATCCCAAAGTAGTGACACACTAGAGGGGCATAACTTAAGGACCTAAGAGTAGAGTGAGAGTGCTTGACATAGTTTTGAAAAGGTTTTGATATGAAAACAATGTTGAAAAGAACTCAGTTGAATGAAGGAATTTTATAAAAACATGAGTGGTTTAGTAGTAAAGTAGTTTGATCAAGAATTTATAATTAAACAAACAGTAGATCTATTACAGAAACAAACATGTTCAGCACACTCAAATCACAGTCCTTCACATAGGGGTAATGGGAGTTGGGGACACATTAGGCATATGTAGTGAACACATAACAAATAGAAGCATAGAAGTTCTTGTAGGGGGTTTATGGGATTAGGGGATAGTTAACAAGACACATAGATGCATGAAATCCAGAATAGGCAGTAGAGGACATAGAGATACTAAACATGATTGAGCATAGCATCAAAACAACTTAGGGTAACAAATCAATTTTGCATAAATACGTGCATACCAGAACTGGACAACAAGTAAACAAGCCTGCAAAAACATAGTAGAGTTACATTGACCGAATACAAGGGGGATTAAACATGCTAATCCTAGAAGGGGTAGGACATAACTAATATATTGGGTGAAGCAATAGGTCAATTACATGTTGAACAATAAAACAATAGATAGAAACAGATTAGAATATGATAAACTGAAGCAGTAGGAAACACATTGGTTTGAGAGCTTGAATTTAAACTCAGAACATACCCGTAAAGAGAGTAAACATAGAAGGAAGAACAAGAGAGTGCAATAATTAGCATTGTCTTGCAGCCGGCTAATTTAGTAGCAATAGCAAGTAACAAAGAAAATATAAGAGTGTATGAGAGAGTTATGAACTAATGTGAGTTCGTGTGTGCAAGACTGTTAATGAGAGAGTATATATATAGTAGTTTGAAGGCTAGGTAAAATAAGTTAAGAATCAGAATGGTTCAGTAATTATGAAACTCAGAATCAATTAGTGTAAAATCAGTCCAAATACTCCCTCAATTAAGGGAGTTAACTTCAAACGGTAAAAGACATGTAACAAATACGGAAGGAGATCATATATGGCTGAAATATAACTAAGGAAATAATTCAAACAACAAGTATAGAACAGGTAATTAGGGCTAGGTTCAGAAAGTCCTAATTAAGGAAACAATGTAAGAATCAATTAACAGTATAGTCAACCACATAATAAGGCAAGAAAAAGAATAAACTAAAGGACGGAAATCAAAAAGGATATTAACACAGGAAATTAGGGATTCAAGGAATCGAAAGTAGTAATTAAGGGAAATTACTACAAATTTTTGTGAATAAACAAGATAAACATAACATAGGCAGGGAGAAGAAAAATCAGAAACCCTAATAAGCACAATAGGGTAGCAATCACAGGAACTCAGAACATATTCATGAGAAACAGACATACATACAAAATCAAACGAACAAATCAGTAAAGACAGACTCAGAATCCAAGATTTAAGCCAAATGAATTAGGGTTTTTAACATAGTTAATCAGGTTAAAGGGAAAACCTAAATAAAACCGTTTAAACACAGTAAAATCATAGAATAACACTTAAAATCAAAGAAAAGGTCGTTTTGAAAAGAAGTTATGAAACCCTAGTTATGGAGATGAATAGACGCTTTAAAATTTCAGAAAGATTCTTAGGAAAAACAATAAAATATCTCAAAATACTCTCAGATATGTTACATATCTAAAGAGTCAGGAGATAAAAATAGGGTTTTGAGAGAGATAACCCAGAGATAGAGTGATTCCGGCTTAGAAGCCATAGATTTAGTAATAAAATAGGACGATTTTACTTAGACGTGCCAAGGTGGCCTGAGAACGGCAAGAACAGTCCATAGGTGTGAGTGAACAGCCACTGGTCCCTTGAGGACCGCAGAGTTGGCGAGAATCCGGGAATGGGGGGGAGTTATTTAGGCTAGGGGTGGTAGAGAACCACCATTGTTACTGGCGAGCCAGCAGCCGGTGAGTAGAAGCCATGGTTAGGCAGAGAGCTTAAGAGAGAATGGGAGGGTGTGACGGCGGAGAGAATGAGAGAATGAGGGAATTAGTG
>ML294194.1:3906-40439 GCA_005239495.1 Nicotiana undulata
GATGGGATAACGTAAATATAAATTCAAGAAATCGAAATAACTAATTAATTCAGAACTAATACGCGAAATTAGAAAATTTGACCAAAACGCCCCTCGGGCCCACGTCTCGGAATCGGGAAAAATTTATATTTCCCGAAACCTTATTCACTCACGAGTCTAACCATATGAAAATCTCTCAAATCGGAGGTCAAATACTCGATCAAAATCTCAAAATTCGTTCTAGGAAGTTTCTTCTAATTTTTCCCAAATTTCAACTCAAAATATCGAATTAAGGGTGGAATTTAAGACTAGAATCATGGAAATTAACCTATGAATGGTAGAAAATCACTTACCTCGATTACCCACGTGAAAATCCTCTCAAAGATCGCCTCTCCCGTGCTCCCACAACTCAAAAATGGTGAAATAACATAACCCTCGGATTTTTCGAATATGAACAGGGATTTCCGCAACTGCGGTCCCTTTAACTGCACCTGCGGAAATATCATCGCAGGTGCGGGATTTCATTTAAAGTCCTAGGACCGCTCCTGCGATAGAAAGGTCGCGCCTGCGGAGCCCAGGTCGCGCCTGCGATCCCTGACCAGGCCACTGGGACTTCGCACCTGCGGCAATTCCATCGTGGGTGCGGAACACCAGATACAGGTCTGGTTCAGCACTTGCAAAGTCCCAAAACTCCCCGTTAAACATCCGAATCGACTCCGAGGCCCCCGGGACCTCAACCAAAACCACCAACTGACCCCAATACCTCATTCCAATTTAGCCGAGCCTTAAAAACACGTCCCCTAACCTCAAAATATCCAAAAATGCAGAGATTCAAGCCTAGGAACTTAGGAATTTTCAAGAATTCACTTCCGACGCCGAACCACGTCTAAATCGTCCGAATGACCTCAAATTTTGCACACAGGTCATAAATGACATTCCGGACTTGCTGTCGCTTTCGGAATTTTATTCCGAGTCCGATATCGAAATCTCACCTATCGGCCGAAATCGCCGAAATTCTAACTTTCGCCAATTCAAGCCTAAATCTACGTCTTGCCTAAAAAACACATTCCGAACACGCTCCCAACCCCGAAATCACTCAACGAAGCTGACGGAATCGACAGATTTCCATTCCGGATCCGTCTTCACACAGCTCCCGCTCCGGCCCAATTTCTAAGGTCAAAGCTCACCTTAAAGGGCTATATGTCCAAAAACACTCCAATTTTCATCGCTCAACGCACCGACTCGTTCCATTAACCTAATAAGACAAGGGAGGAACAGTTATCAGGGGATCGGGGCGCTAACTCTCCGAAACGACCGGCCAGGTCGTTACAACCATTCCGATTTCAAGCCTACCAACTCTAACACATCAATAACAGTATAATCAACCTATGACAAGTCAATAACAGTAATTATAATACAAATTGTACGAAACTACCGGCCGGATCGTTACAACTATTCTTATACATCATATCAACGACCCCACAGTGTTGACCCATACTTGTAACAGCTAGCCTTTGCCTTAGATCCAAGAATTAAGAGTCAGAAAGTAGAGGTCTATATCAAAGTTGTTGAATAAAAAACCATTATATATAAATGTCATTTTCCTATTTAAAGGAGTGAATATCAAGTAAGGGAAAGTCACATGCTGTTCCACTTAGTAATTGCAAGATAGTAATTCAGTTGCTTCAATTAGGCAAGCAACCACATAGTGAATGAGTCATTTCTGCAGTCACACATTAAGGAATATAATGGGAGTTGTTGAGGTCCAGGTTGTGTAGGGTTGAGATCATAAATGCACAAGAGGAAACCAAAAGAAAAAAGAATAAAATTCTATACATGAAGTAAAAGAGTGACATGCTGAAAAGTGGAACCAAATTTTACCCAAGTTAATTATAAAAGGAAACTGATGTTCTGAGGTTGTCCAAACGCTGGAATTTAGTTTCTGTTTTATATGTGTGTGTGTCACAGTCAGACAGCACATGACAATGACCGAGCGGCGCCTCTGCACTTGACATTATTTGCTGATACTAGTTTATTATCTTTTGATAATAACTGTGAAATATTATCATTATCAAACCAAATAGTAATTATTAGTACAAACTAACTGGAGCAATCAGAATTACAACCACCTTCTAGGAAGGATGAAATAATCTCTGAACCTCCCAACAAACAGAAAAACTAATTACATAGCCTATGTATCATACCCCGACATTTCCCTAGCTCTCTTTGCATTCTTTGTCCACTCTATCCTTTCCTTGATCTCTTTTTTATATATGTTAGGGGTGTCAAATGACGGGTTGACCTGATTTTGGGCGGGTCAACACTAATTGAGTCAATAATTGGACCCGCCCAAAAAAGTTACTTGTGCTAAGATGAGTTGGATCAGGATGGCCGTTTTTTGCTCCCTTTATTGATAGAAAATGGGCACTCCTGCCGCCGTTTCAGGACTACAAATTAAGTCATAGCACAACCCCCAACTCTTATCAATCTTTAGTTAATACTAGACGAGGAAAGGCCCGTATACGAGCCCAACATTATAGTCTTAAAATTATTGTTTGTTAGGGCTCGGTTAATTTTTTGTTAAATAAATCGATCCTTGTTATATATATTTAATCACGGATAAAGAATGATATTAGAGATCACAATTTATAATTAGTTTATTTTAATAATTTACTTAAAATTAAACTATAAATTATAATCTGTTTAAGTTGCTCCAATTAACATAAAAAGTTATGTGTTATAATACTCATTTTTAATATCCATATCAAACATAAACATCAAATTGAAATTTTGATTTCAATGATTATTCTCCAAATGTATTTGAATATTTTACAAGAGAATAGATTAAAGCTACAAGTGTCATCCGTATTAACAAATTTTCTAGAATAAGAAGCTTACTAATCTATCTGTAAACTATTCTTGAATACATCCAAATTGGTTTCGCACGAGGTTCAACATTGGAAACAGTTAGCTACTTGATGAAAGTAAACACGAACAACATCATTCTTCACAATACGGTAAAAGATGAAAAACAAAACTTACTATGATTTTACTTCATGTTTTGTATACAACAAAATCAAGAGAAATTTTTAGTACAATAAATAAAGAGAACTTCTAAGTGGACTTGCATTTCTAAAAATGCAATTTACTACTTCAAACAAAGAGAACCAAAGGCACTAAATAAATATTAACATGATATAAATTGCAGTAATTAAATATAGTAGTTCATATTATATTTTATTACAACTCGGCAGCAAACCATAGGGGCTTTCAGATAGTTTCTTTTGAAAAAAGCAGTCCAAAGTATGACAAAAATGATGTTAACTGGTGATAAAATATTAAATATTTGATATAAGTCTATAAATTAATATAGGAATTTTAAATTTTTTTCTTAATTAAGAAGATAAGAGAAATATTTTTATTTTTCTATAGATTTATCGTATGTTAATTTTTATATGAAACAATATAAAAATTATAACAAATAATATTTTGGATAATTTATTGATGGTTGAAAACTTATTAAGGAAGAATGAGTTAAAAAACATGTAGATCAAATTTTCACATCAATTAAGCATATAAGATATAGACCCCTAATATAGTATGAACAAATCTCATCACTTAAATTAACTTTCGGGATTTAATAAATTATATTTTTTAAAATTAGTTTTGAATGTGAAATTTTCTAGTTTGAAATCGCCTTCAAATAATGTGGATAGATAAAAATGTTTTAATTTTAATTTTTTAAATTGCTTTAAAATAATATGGGTAAATACGAAAAATCTTGTAAATATTTACCCGTATTTCTTTTTGTTGCTCTATTATTTAAAAATTAAGTTTACTTTCTCTGTGAAAACTTCTAGTTGACTAAACCAAAATTAATAATTTTACCAAATGAGAAAAGAAACGTTCCAAATGTGTATTTGCATGCAGTACTCTCTGCAAAAGTAGTCTAATGAACGTAACATTTAAAGGAGTTTTGTGGTTATAGAAATGTGGGGTCCACGTGTATCAATGACAGTTTGCATTTAAGAATTTCAAACAATGTAGGAGTTTTTCTTGAAATGACATACATGCCCTTGGTTGACCATCTTTTCTTTTTTATATAATAGATATGTTATTTGTTTTTTATGAATTGTATAGTTACTGAAAAATACTTTTTTTCTTTTGTTATGGTCATATATAATATATCAAACAAAAAAATAAATTTATTTCTTTGATATTTTGACAAAGCTACTCATGGACCAATTTGAGCTAAATATCAACCAAACTTTGAATATATTGAGATGTGTTGGGTCAAGATGGGTGGAGTTTAATAAATGGGGGAGTCAATAACCAGTGTAACCTTGGGTGGGTGGGGCGAGTGATTTGGGCTTGGGCCAAATTTGACAGTCCTAATATCTGTACTATGACAAAAAATTTGATTTCTGAATTCTGAATATAAAAAAGATAGTCTTATTGATTTTGAATAAATTATGTACACATATCAGATAGCGTTTTAACATAAATACAAGAAATGAACTAAAGCTATTGGATTTTATCGAACCCTAATGCTGAACCTCCATCCTAGGTCGTGCAGAGGCAGATAGAGCACGATCTTGATAAGTTGCGCTGTCAATATGGGTTGGCCCAACTCAACCTTTGGCATTTGATTGGCTGGGCTGGGCCGACCCATTTATTAGATAGACCTTAAAATGGCCATCTCTACATGGGTCACGGGCCCCAGGGACTGACCCACTATTTTTATAAATTATTTTGTATATTTTTTAAAATTTAAATCTATATTATATATCTACAAGTAAAAAAAAACATACTTATTGGATAGAAAGCGTCTGCAACACAAAATACATTTTTTGGATTTTTTTAACGGATTACTAAAATAAAATAATATTTTATTAATCAAAAATCAATACTCAAAACAAACTACTCAAAAATATTTTTAAGGTGCTCATGGCATATTTAACATCAACAAACCATCCCCATAAAGCATATGTGAATCATATTATAAAACAAAGATATCTTAACATCTTCACTTTCATCTAAATCTATAATTATATGCAAAGTTAATTAGCTAAACATTAGGAATCAACTAAAATTTTAAGACCAAAAAATATTTATATTCATATAAAAAATATTACTAGTTTGGGATTGTATTACTCTTCTAGTTATTTTTAGTTCCTTATATGTTTTTTATATTTTTAATTAAATACGTTATTTAACCCACAGGCCGACCCAATCCAGCCTCGATTAAACCTCATTGGGCACATGCTTACTTGGACCGGGCTTAAAAGCCTCATTTTCAAAGAAGAATGTAACGACCCGACCGGTCGTTTTGAGAATTTAAGCTCCATTCGCTGGCGTAAGATCTTGAACAGCTTCAAATTGTGTATATCGACCTGCGTGCGTGGTTGGATTCAGTTACCGGATTATCCGGAGTCGAATTGGGAGAAAAATTTCAAATTTTGAAGCTTAAGTGATGGGAGTTGACCGGAGGTTTGACTTTGGTGTAAACGGCCTCCGAATGGGTTTTGGTTAATGTCAACAACTTTGTATGGTGATTTTGAACTTAGGCGCGTGTAACGACCCGACCGGTCATTTTGCGTGTTAGGACCCCGTTCCCCTAAATGAGACTTTCCGTAGTTGCTTTTTATGATTTATGACATGTGGGGGCAGGTGGTTCCGGATTCGGAAGAGTTTGGAATGGTGTAGGAACACTTGGTTCCTTAAGGTTGGCCTTTAAGGCTAAGTTTGACTTCGGTCAACGTTTTGAGTAAACGACCTCGGAATCGAGTTTTGTCGATTCCGGTAGCTTCGTATGATGATTTCGGACTTGGGCGTATGTTCGGAACGAGTTTTGGATGATCCGGGAGCATTTCGGCGCCCAATAGTGAAATAGAGTTCCTTTAAGTTCAAATTGTGGTTTGGAACGTGTTTTTGAGTTATCGAGGCCCGAACGGGATTTCGAGACCGGGAATAGTTCTGTTATGTCATTTATGACTTGCTTGCAAAATGTAGTGTCATTCCGAGTAGTATAGGTCAGTTCGGCGCATTGTTAACGGATTCAAGAACTTAAAAGTTCTTAAGTTTGATTCTAGGGGTTTTGAGGTATGATTTTAAGTTTTAGCATTTGTGTTCCGAAGGCTCGAGCGAGTCCATATTATAATTTGGGACTTGTTTGTATAATTGAACGGGAGCTCGGGTGGGCCCAGATGCCGCTCGGGCATCAAACGAGGAAAAAATAACCCAGCAAAAATAGCTGCTGGTGCACCAGATCTGGTTTGACCGCACCTGCGGTTGCCCAGTTGCAGGTGTGAGACCACTGCTGCGGTCCTTGCTTCGTAGGAGCGGCTTCAGGTGAGGCTGCCCATTTCTCGCAGGTGCGGATCAAAATCCGCATGAGCGGAGCCGCAGATGCGGGCTCCTCTCCGCGGGTGCGAGCCCAGACCCCCTTGCCCATTCCCGTAGGTGCGAGATAATTCTCGCAGGCGCGATACCGCACGTGCTGTCCCTGAGCCGTAGGTGTGGAATCCCTGTGGGCAGTAAGTGTTTTAAAACACGGGAATCCTCCATTTTTTAGCATTCATCTTCTTCCTTGGGGCGATTTTGAGCATGCAAAAGAGACCAACGACCAAGCTACTTAAAGGTAAGTAAATTCTACCCTAATATTGGTTTAATATTTGAATTCCTGGGTAAATTAACATCCTTAGAAATCATGGGTTAGGGCAAAAATCTAGGTTTTTATGAAAATGAAGGAATTACCATGGAATTGGTTATGAAAACATACAAAAATTACATAATGTTGATCCTTAGACTATGGGTGAGTGTTTCCTTCAAATATTTCTGAAATCCGAGCATGCGGGCCCCGAAGTGTATTTTGGGAATTTTCAATTTAGGTTGAGATAATCGTTTAAATAGAGGAACTTCATACTTTCTAGTATAAATTAATTTATTTATGCAATATTTGACTAGTTTCGAGTCCTTGGGAGACGAGTTTGGAGTTTCGGGCGCATTCTTGACCCGGAGAGTAGGCTCGACACGAGGTGAGTCTCCTTTCTAACCTTGTAAGAGGGAATTGTCCCCATAGGTGATTATAAATGATTGTATGTCCTTATTTGCGGGGCTACACACGCACGAAGTTATGAGAGTCCGTGCGTAGCTACTATTATGCCTTAACGGGTAGTTTAGGATTCATAAGCATGCCTTATGTGTTGTATCTGTGATCTTGCATGTGGTCTAGGTAGTCTAATATCCTTGAATTTCATATATAAAGGCCTTGGAGGTTATATTTCGAAGTTGGCATTATTGAATCCTTTTTCTGCTAAGTATGATCCCATGTTTAATCATCTGAAATCCCTGTTAAGAATGTATATGTATACGGGAACCCGTGTCGCACGTATGATTCGCGAGCGGGGTAGTCCTAGTATTATGTTAACCGCGTCGCATGATCGATTCGCGAGCGGGGCAAATAGATGCATCTATGGTTCTGGCCGTTCGACCATCGGCAGTGCACATTTACTTTTCACTTCGTATCGGTCGTACGTTCACGGCCTGTTATGTGTTTGAACAATGAGGTGAATCCCTGTAATTGTAACTGTTGATTTCATGCAAAAGGGAAGGTTAAGTAGCTTGTATGCTATGGAAGTTGATACGTAAAGGTACTAGAGACCATTATCTGATGCTATTTTCCTCATTATTGTTCATTACTGCTATTACTGTTCAGCCAATATTTATTGTATATTGTTTGGCCCTAGTCAGTATCACGTCGACCTCTCGTCACTACTTCTTCGAGGTTAGGCGGGATACTCACTGGGTACATATTTGTTTATGTAAACATGCTACGCTTCTGTACTTAATTGTACATGTTCTGAGGCTGGTGCATCTGGTTATCATGCCGGAGCTCGACCCTGAGATTATATCTGGACTTGACTTCACGGTGAGCTGCCCCCTTGGCGATTCTCATCAGCACTATGGAGTTCTCTTTTGTGTATTCTTGTCTATTTCTTTAAGACAGTAGGATAGTTTATTTCATCTTTTGTATATTCTACTAGTACGCCTGTAGACTTGTGACTCCGGTTCCTGTCACACACATAGTAGATACTTTATTTTTGGGGCTGTATATCTATATATTAGTTCATGATCCTTCATGGCTATATTTTCTTAAGTTGGTTAATTATCCGTTTCCACTTAATGTTCTAAACTTAAAATTTGGCAAGTGCGGGAATATTTTATCAAATAAGGGAATTTTCACTAGTAAATTTATTGTTGGCTTGCCTGACCACGGTGTTGGGCGCCATCACGATCTAAGTTAGGATTTTGGGTCGTGACAACATGGTATCATATCTCTAGGTTCACTTAGGTCTCACGAGTCACGGGAAAACCAATAGAATCTTGCGGATCGATACAGAGACGTTTGTACTTATCTTCAGGAGGCTATAGGGTGTTAGGAAATCTCTCCTTGTTCATATTCTATCGTGCAGTTGGTAGTATAATGAATCTCACTCTTCTATTCTCTCACAAATGGTGAGGACGCGCGCATACGATGTTCCAGACCCGGGAGGGGCTGCTACCCCCGTTATTCGAGGCCGTGGAACAGGCCGGGGGAGGGCACTGGCCCGAGGTAGGGTAAAAGGGCATCCCAGAGCTGTTCCAGTAGCACACCCAGCAAATCCGACAGAAGATCCTATCACAAAGGAGCAGGGCGAGGTTCCCCCAGCAGATCCTGCTCCAGTGGATTTCATGACAGCACCAGGGTTCCATGAGGTCATGGGCCGTATGATGCAGTTCATTGACACCATGACTCAGGCTGGTTTATTTCCAGCGGATACTGCCACATCCCAGGAATGAAGGGGAGTCCAGACCCCTACTGCCTAGGCCGCAGGCCATGAAGCAGCAGTTTATCAGACCCCAGATACACTGCCCGTGGGTTGGGCCTATCCTGTAGCAGCAGCATCTGAGCTTAGACCAGCGGAAGGCGATCCGCAGAAGTTATTGGATAGATGGACCAGATTTCACCCTCCTGTCTTCAGAGGTGAGCGTGGAAAGGATGCCCAACACCTTATTGATAGGTGCAGTGACAGACTGCACAATATGAGGATATTGGAGTCCCATGGAGTGGACTTCACGACTTTCCAACTAGAGAGCAGGACCCACAAGTGGTAGAAGTCCTATATTCTCGGTAGATCGGCAGATTCTCCTCCTATAATATGGGAGAGGTTCACACACTTGTTCTTGGACAGATATATTCCACCCTCTGAGAGGGAAGAGCTGCGGTATCATTTTGAGCAGCTAGAGCAGGGGCAGTTGTCTCGTCATGCACTCATGATACTTCCTATAGAGGCTGAGAGAGTGCGAAGGTTTGTAGCTGGGTTGCATACAAGCATTAGGGCCAACATGGCCCGAGAGGTGGATATGGACACTCCTTATCAGCTTGTAGTGGAGATTGCTCGCAGGATCGAGGGTTATCGGTCGAGGATCAGAGAGCAGGTGCAACAGGATAAGAGAGCCAGATTTACCGGGGATTTCAGAGGCGCTCCAGCTAGGGGAAGAGGTCAGTTCGGCAGGGTCCAGCCCAGCAGGCCCCCATATTCAGCACCCCTACCACCCTCTCACGGCGTTCCAGTGAGGCCTTATTTCAGTGCTATGCCAGAGGGTTCTCATCGTCCTCCAGCTATCCAGGGTTCTTCTTCAGGGCAGCAGGACATGGCACCGAGGGGATGTTATGAGTGTGGGGATCCAGTCCATATCAGTAGGACTTTTCCCAGGTTTCGGGGCAAGGTAGTACAACAGGGTTATCAGCCTATGAGTCCAGCACCAGCGGTCCGGCCACCTAGAGGTGGAGGACAGGCCGGTATGGGTTGTCCTAGAGGTGGAGGCCAGAACGGGGGAGTTCAGTCAACTCCTATTCATTTCGGCGGAGGTCAGTCATCCGGTGCCCCAGCTAGATTCTATGCTATTCCGGCCACATCAGATGCAACAGCCTCAGATACCATGATCACAAGTATTATTTCAGTATGTGGTAGAGAGGAATCAATGTTATTTGATCCAGGATCCACTTATTCATATATATTAGCCTTATTTTCTTGTTTCTTGGATGTTCCTCGTGAGTCCTTGGGCTCTCCTATTTATGTGTCCACCCCTGTGGGCGATTCTGTGGTGGTAGACTGGATTTATCAGTCCTGTGTGGTTACTTTTTGTGGGTTCAAGACCATAGCGGACCTCCTATTGCTCGATATGGTTGATTTCGAGGTTATTCTAGGCATGGATTGACTATCTCCTTATCATGACGTTCTAGATTGCCATGCCAAGACGGTTACTCTAGCCATGCCCGAGATGCCGAGGCTGGAGTGGAGGGGTTCCTCAGTTAGTGCAGCCAGTCGGGTTATTTCCTTCCTGAAGGCTCAACATATGGTCGAAAAAGGTTGTCTGGCCTATCTTGCTTATGTGCGGGACACCACCGCTGAGTCTCCGACGATTGATTTTGTGCCAGTGGTTCGAGAGTTTGCTGATGTATTTCCTTCAGACCTTCCAAGCGCGCCTCTGGATCGCGATATTGATTTCTATATTGATTTAGCTCCAAGCACCCAGCCTATCTCTATTCCCCCGTACCGTATGGCTCCGAAAGAATTGAAGGAATTAAAGGAGCAGCTTGAGGAGTTGTTGGCTAAGGGGTTTATCAGGCCGAGTGTATCGCCGTGGGGTGCTCCAGTGCTATTTGTGAAGAAGAAGGATGGGTCTATGCGGATGTGTATTGACTACCGCTAGTTGAACAAGGTCACTATTAAGAATAAGTACCCATTGCCCCACATCGATGATTTGTTTGACCAGTTGCAGGGTGCTCGGGTGTTTTCTAAGATCGACTTGAGATTGGGGTACCACCAGCTGAAGATTCGGGACTCGGATGTTCCGAAGACTGCTTTACGTACGATATACGGCCATTATGAGTTCCTGGTGATGTCCTTTGGATTGACTAATGCCCCAAAAACATTTATGGACTTGATGAACATGGTGTTCAGGCCGTATATTGATTCTTTTGTCATTGTCTTTATTGATGACATTTTGATATTCTCACGTAGCCTGGAAGAGCACGAGCATCATTTGAGAGTTGTGCTCCAGACTTTGCGAGAACAGAAGTTATATGCTAAGTTCTCCAAGTGTGAGTTCTTGTTGGATTTCGTGGCATTCTCGGGGCATGTGGTATCCGGAGAGGGTATCAAGGTTGATCCTAATAAGATAGAGGCAGTTCAGAGTTGGCCACATCCTACTTCAGCTATAGAGATCAGGAGTTTCTTGGGTCTAGCAGGCTATTATCAACGATTTGTGGAGGGCTTTTCATCCATTGCAGCCCCACTGACTAGATTTACTTAGAAGAATGCCTCATTCTAATGGTCCGACGAGTGTGAGGCGAGCTTTCAGAAGCTCAAGACAGCATTGACCTCAACACCAGTTCTAGTATTGCCTTCCGGTTCTGGGATGTATACAGTATATTGTGACGCTTCACGCGTTGGTTTGGGATGTGTGTTGATGCAGGAAGGGAGAGTTATTACTTATGCTTCGTGCCAGATGAGGGTTCATGAGAAGAATTACCCTGTGCACGATCTGGAGTTGGCGGCGATTGTTCATGCTCTTAAGATTTGGAGGCACTACTTGTATGGGGTGTCTTGTGAGGTTTATACAGACCACCGCAGCTTGCAACACTCTTTCAAGCAAAGGGATCTTAATTTGAGGCAGCGCAGATGGCTTGAGTTGTTGAAGGATTATGATATCACCATTCTTTATCATCCGGGCAAGGCAAATGTGGTAGCAGATGCCTTGAGCAGGAAGGCGGAGAGTATGGGTAGTTTGGCTTATATTGCAGCAGAGGAGAGACCTCTAGCCTTGGACATTCAGTCCTTGGCTAATCGCCTGGTGAGGTTGGACCTTTCATAGCCCCACCGAGTTCTTGCACATGTGGTTGCTCAGTCTTCATTATTGGGAGAGATTAAGGCCCAGCAGTTTGACGATCCGTGCTTGGCGGAGTTACGGGAGATTGTGGTTCGGGGTGGTGCCAAAGAGGTTACTATTGGAGAGGATGGTGTTCTGAGACTTCAGGGCCGTTTGTGTGTTCCTAATATTGATTTTCTGAGGGAGAGGATTTTAGAGGAGGCTCACAATTCACGTTATTCTGTTCATCCGGGTGCTACGAAGATGTATCGTGACTTGAAGCATCATTTCTGGTGGAGGTGGATGAAGAAGGACACAGTGGAGTACGTGGCTAGATGTCTTAATTGCCAGCAGGTCAAGTATGAGAACCAGAGGCTAGGAGGCCTACTTCAGCAGATGCCCATTCCTGAGTGGAAGTGGGAGCGCATCACTATGGACTTCGTGGTTGGGTTGCCTCGGACTTTGCGGAAGGTTGACGCGGTTTGGGTCATTGTGGATAGGTTGACCAAATTGGCGCATTTCATTCCAGTATATACTACTTATACTTCTGAGAGGTTGGCCCAGATCAACATTCGGGAGATAGTCCGGTTGCACGGTGTGCCTATGTCCATTATATCAGATCGAGGTCCGCAGTTCACCTCGCACTTCTGGAGAGCATTGCATAGTGAGTTGGGCACCCAGATAGATCTCAGCATAACATTTCACCCTCAGACTGATGGTCAGTCGGAGCGGACAGTTCAAATATTGGAGGACATGCTCAGAGCATGTGTGATTGACTTCGGGGGTCAGTGGGACCAGTTCTTGCCTTTGGCCGAGTTCGCTTACAATAATAGTTATCAGTCCAGCATTAAGATGGCTCTATTTAAGGCCTTGTATGGCCGTCGATGTCGTTCTCCTATCGGGTGGTTTGATCCTGGCGAGGCTATGTTATATGGCACCGACCTGGTGAGGGATGCTTTAGAGAAAGTGAAGTTGATTCAGAAGAGGCTTCGCCCAGTACAGTCCAGACAGAAGAGTTACGCGGATCAGAAGGTGCATGACATATCATTTATGGAGGGAGACAAGGTCTTGTTGAAAGTCTCGCCGATGAAAGGTATTATGAGGTTCGGGAAGAAGGGCAAGCTGGGCCCAAGAATTATAGGTCCTTTCGAGGTATTGAGGCAAGTTGGAGAGGTTGCTTATGAGCTTGCTTTACCTCCCAATTTATCAGGAGTTCATCCGGTCTTTCATGTATCCATGCTCCGGAGGTGCCACGCTGACTTCTCTCACGTGGTTGATTTTAGCACCATTCAATTGGATGAGAGGTTGGGCTACGAGGAGGAGCCAGCTGCTATTATTGACAGGCAGGATCGCCAGTTGAGGTCCAAGAGAGTTTCTACAATAAAGGTCCAGTGGAGGGGCCAACCAGTCGAGGAGGCGACTTGGGAGTCCGAGGAGGACATGCGGAGCAGATATCCACACTTATTCAGCACTTCAGGTATGATTCTAGACCCGTTCAAGGACGAACGTTTGTTTAAGAGGTGGAGAATGTAACGATCCGACCGGTCGTTTTGCGTGTTAGGACCTCGTTCCCCAAAATGAGACTTCCCGTAGTTGCTTTTTATGATTTATGACCTTTGGGGACGGGTGGTTCGGGATTCGGAAGAGTTTGGAATGGTGTAGGAACACTTGGTTCCTTAAGGTTGGCCTTTAAGGCCAAGTTTAACTTCGGTCAACGTTTTGAGTAAACGACCTCGGAATCGAGTTTTGTCGGTTCCGGTATCTTCGTTTGATGATTTCGGACTTGGGCGTATGTTCGGAATGGGTTTTGACCCAGGAGAGTTTCAACGCTCAATAGTGAAATAAGAGTTTCTTTAAGTTCAAAATGTGGTTTGGAACGTGTTTTGGACTTATCGAGGTCGGAACGGGATTTCGAGATCGGGAATAGTTCCGTTATGTCATTTATGACTAGCTTGCAAAATTTGGTGTCATTCCGAGTAGTATAGGCCGGTTCGGCGCATTGTTAACGGATTCAAGAACTTAAAAGTTCTTAAGTTTGATTCTAGGGGTTTTGAGGTATGATTTTGAGTTTTAGCATTGTTTTGGGTGTTCCGAAGGCTCGAACGAGTCCATATTATGATTTGGGACTTGTTGGTATAATTAGAAGGGGACTCGGGTGGGCCCAGATGCCGCTCGGTCATCAAACGAAGCCAAAAAACCAGCAAAAATAGCTGCTGGTGCACCAGATCTGGTGCGACCGCACCTGCGGTTGCCCAGTCGCAGGTGCGAGACCGCTCCTGCGGTCCTTGCTTCGTAGGTGAGGCTTCAGGTGAGGCTGCTCATTTCTCACAGGTGCGGATCAAAATCCGCATGAGCGGAGCCGCAGATGCGGGCTCCTCTCCGCAGGTGAGAGCCCAGACCCCCCTTTCCCCTTCCCGCAGGAGCGAGATCGCATGTGCGGTCCTCGAGACGCAGGTGCGGAATCCCTGTGGGCAGTAAGTGTTTTAAAACACGGGAATCCTCCATTTTTTAGCATTCATATTCTTCCTTGGGGCGATTTTGAGCATGCAAAAGAGACCAACGGCCTATCTACTTAAAGGTAAGTAAATTCCACCCTAATGTTGGTTTAATATTTGAATTCCTAGGTAAATTAACATCCTAATTAGTAGAAATCATGGGTTAGGGCAAAAATATAGATTTTGATGAAAATAAGGGAATTACCATGGAATTGGTTATGAAAACATACAAAAATTACATAATGTTGATCCTTAGACTATGAGTGAGTGTTTCTTTCAAAAGTTTCCGAAATCCGAGCATGCGGGGCCCAGGGTGTATTTTGGGATTTTTCAATTTAGGTTTAGATAATCGTTTAAATAGAGGAACTTCATACCTTCTAGTATAAATTAATTTATTTATGCAACATCGGACTAGTTTCGAGTCCTTGGGAGACGAGTTTGGAGTTTCGGGCGCATTCTTGACCCGGAGAGTAGGCTCGACACGAGGTGAGTCTCCTTTCTAACCTTGTAAGAGGGAATTGTCCCCAAATGTGATTATAAATGATTGTATGTTCTTATTTTCGGGGGCTACGTATGCACGAAGTGACGAGAGTCCGTGCGTAGCTACTATTTTGCCTTAACGGGTAGTTTAGGATTCACAAACATGCATTATGTGTTGTATCCATGATCTTGCATGTGGTCTAGGTTGTCTAATATCCTTCGTCCTTGGAGGTTATATTTCGAAGTTGGCATTAGTGAATCATTTTACTGCTAAGTATGATCCCATGTTAAATCATCCGAAATCCATGTTAAGAATGTATATGTATACGGGAACCCGTGTCGCACGTATGATTCGCGAGCGGGGTAGTCCTAGTATTATGTTAACCGCGTCGCATGATCGATTCGCGAGTGGGACAGATAGATGCATCTATGGTTCGGGTCGTTCAACCCTCGCAGTGCACATTTATTTTTCACGTCGTGTCGGCCGTACGTTCATGGCCTGTTATGTGTTTGAACAATGAGGTGAAGCCCTGTAATTGTAACTGTTGATTTCATGAAAAAGGGAAGGTTAAGTAGCTTGTATGCTATGGCAGTTGATACGTAAAGGTACTAGAGACCATTATCTGATGCTATTTCCTCATTACTGTTCATTACTGCTATTACTGTTCAGCCTTCATTTATTGTATATTGTTTGGCCCTGGTCAGTATCACGTCGACCTCTCGTCACTACTTCTTCGAGGTTAGGGGGGATACTCACTGGGTACATATTTGTTTATGTACTCATGTTATACTTCTGTACTTAATTGTACAGGTTCTGAGGCTGGTGCATATGGTTATCAGGCCGGAGCTCGACCCTAAGATTATATCTGGACTTGACTTCACGGCGAGCTTCCCCCTTGGCGATTCTCAACATCACTATGGAGTTCTCTTTTGTGTATTCTTGTCTATTTCTTTCAGACAGTAGGATGGTTTATTTCATCTTTTGTATATTCTACTAGTACGCCTGTATACTTGTGACACCGGTTCCTGTCACACATATAGTGTATACTTTATTTTTGGGGTTGTATATCTATATATTAGTTAATGATCCTTCATGGCTGTATTTGTTTAAGTTGGTTAATTATCCGTTTCCACTTAATGTTCTAAACTTAAAATTTGGCAAGTGTGGGAATGTTTTATCAAATTAGGGAATTTTCACTAGTAAATCAATTGTTGGCTTGCCTGACCACGGTGTTGGGTGTCATCACAACCTAAGTTAGTATTTGGGTCGTGACAGCGTGCGTCCGGAATTGGTTTTGGAGGGCCATAAAGTGATTTGAGGTAATTTGGCGAAAGTTAGAATTTCGGCCATTTCGGGCAATAGGTGAAGTTTTGATATCGGGCTCGGATTGGAATTCCGGGAAGGGTTGTATGTCCGTTGTGTTATTCATGACTTGTCTGCAAAATTTCACATCATTCCGGGTTAAATTGACAGATTTTGGCACGAGTTTTGATATTTGACGATTTGATAATTCATAACTTTGATTTTTGGTTTGATTCGTCGTTTTGGTGTTATTTTATGTGATTTGAAACCTCGAGCGAGTTCGTGATAGGTTATATGACTTGTTCGTGCATTTAGACGGGGTCCCGGGGGCCTCGGGTGTGATTCGGGTGGGCCACGGGTCAATTCCTTCCATTTTTGAACTGCTGTTATCTGCCCTCTAGTGTCCTTCTATGCGATCGCGAACAGCCCTTCGCGTTCGCGAAGTTTTAATGCGGACCACCCCATAATCCTTCTATGCCTTCGCGTTTAATCCCCCGCGTTCGCATAGTTTTCCCCTCCTTGTTCATCGCGTTCGCATCCCACCTCATCGCGCTCACCTAGTGTAAATTAGAGTTGGAGGTGGGTTGTTGGTATTTCTTCTTCGCGTTCGCGGACGTTATGTCGCGTTCGAGATTCACAACTGGGCGGACTCACTTTCCCTTCTTAGAAAACGCATACCTTTCTCCGCGTTCACGATGCACAAAATGCCTGGACAGAATATAAGTTTTCAAAATCGAGGGTTTCACCATTTTTATCATATTTTGACTTTTAGAGCTCGGTTCTTGGAGGTTCTTTGAGGGTTTTTCACAAAAATCGAATGGGTAAGTGTTCTTCCATTAGAATTAAATATATTCCATGAATTTGTTCTCTGAACCCCCCAACAAATAGAAAAACTAATTACATAGCCTATGTATCATACCCCCGACATTTCCCCAGCTCTCTTTGCATTCTTTGTCCATCTATCCTCTCCTTAATCTCTTTTTATATATGGTAGGGGTGTCAAATGGCGGGTTGACCTGATTTTGGGCGGGTCAATACTAATTGAGTCAATAATTGGACCCGCCCAAAAATGTTACTTGGGCTAAGACGGGTTGGGTCAGGATGTCCGTTTTCGTCTCCCTCTATTGATAGAAAAAGGGCACTCTTGCCGCCGTTTCAGGGCTAAAAATTAGGTCATAGCACAACTCCTAACTCTATCAATCTTTAGTTAATACTAGATGAGGAAAGGCCCTTACATTGTAGTCTTGAAATTATTGTTGTTAGGGCTCGATTAATTTTTTGATAAATAAATCGATCCTTGTTATATCTATTTAATCACGGATAGAGAATGATATTAGAGATCATAATTTATAATTACTTTATTTTAATAATTTACTTAAAATTAAACTATAAATTATAAACTTTTAAGTTGCTCCAATTAACATAAAAAAGTTATGTGTTATAATTCTCATTTTTAACATCCATATCAAACATAAACATCAAATTGAAATTTTGATTTCAATGATTATTCTCCTAGTGTATTTGAATATTTTACAAGAGAATAGATTAAAGCTACAAGTATCATCTGTATTAATAAATTTTCTAGAGCAAGAAGCTTACCAATCTATCTGTAAACTATTCTTGAATACATCCAAATTGGTTTCGCACGAGGTTCAACATTGGGAATAGTCAGCTACTTGATGAAAGTTAACACGAACAACATCATTCTTTACAATACGGTAAAAGATGAAAAACAAAACGTATTATGATTTTACTTCATGTTTTGTATACAACCAAATCAAGAGAAACTTTTAGTACATTAAATAAAGAGAACTTTCAAGGGGACTTGCATTCCTAAAAAGGCAGTTTACTACTTCAAACAAAGAAAACCAAAGGCACTAAACAAATATTAACATGATATAAATTGCAGTAATTAAATATAGTAGTTGTCACGATCCCAAAATACCCAGTCGTGATGGAGCCTATCGTGAAACCAGGCAAGCCACACATTTCCTTTGTTAAAAGTTATTTTCAGAAAATCCACTATATTTGCAACAAGAGTCTCATGTTTAATAAACATTTAAGATTTTAATCATCATTAAGAAACATAAGCCCAAGTAAAACCCAAACCCAGATCTAGTGTCACCGAGTCATGATCTACTACAACGTAAGAATGTCAAAATACAAAATAAACAACATAGTTTGGAAAAAAAATGCGACAAGAAGATAAAGAAGGAGAAGACGAGGTTGCGATCGCCAACTGCTACCTCGACGACTCCGAAAGAAACTATGACAGTCGCTCAACAACCACTATCGGGTCACGATGTACCTGGATCTGCACACAAGGTGCAGGGGGTAACGTGAGTACACCAACTCAGAAGTAACGAACTCAAACTATGGGCTGAGAGGTAGTGACGGACTAAACCTCAACAATTATAATAATCAGCGTACAGAAATTAGACATGTTCACAGTTTTTCAGATAATGAAACAAAATATGCCAGATATGACCAGTATCTCATGTATAACCCAGTATACTCTACATGCCAATATGTATATATAACTAGTGTGGAAATGCACAAAGTGCTCACAACCCTCACACCGAAGTCCACTCAGTACTGTATATGGCTCTCAAGCCCAGGAAAGATCCATCCCCGGATATGCATAAACATTGGTGACCGTGGTCACTCAGTACTGAGGGAAAAAAAGGCCAGTCCAGCCCCACGGAGAAGGTCCATCTCCGGAATACAACACTCGGACAAGATCCATGTCCAGGGATGATTCATCCCTCACATATCATCAACTTCGGACAAGATCCATGTTTAGGGAAGATCCATCCCTCACATATCATCAACTTCAGACAAGTTCCATGTCCAAGGAAGATCCGGCCCTCAATATCAATGCGCTCACTAGGGTGTAAAGACTCTGGAGGGGCTCCTATTAGCCAAGCGCTATATCAAGCCAACAAAGGCATGATCAGAGCATCGCTGCGGTGTGCAGTCCGATCTCATAATTGTCTCAATAACAGGCTCTCGGCCTCACTCAGTCATTACTCTCTAGTCTCGCTCATATGGGCTCACAGATAGGGGTGTTCATAAAAACCCGAAAAACCGAATCAAACCGAAAACCGAACCAAACCGACAAACAAAACCGATACATTTTAGGTTTGGTTTGGTTTTGATTTTAAATGTTAAAAACCGATCAAATTTGGTTTGGTTTTGGTTTTAATAAAAAACATAACTGAAAAATATCGAACCAAGCCGACTATAAAAGTAACTATTTGAATTTATTATTACACCTATATTTATGTATATTTTTATATAAAGTTTCTAAACTTTTATGGTACATATTAGTCATTTGTATTTTTAGTCTAGTTCTTTGCTATTATAATAATCTAATTCTTTGCCTTCTAGTGTGAATGGTAGTTTTCTTTTGCTAAGTACAAGAATTTATTTCATGTTAAAAATAATCAATTTTTTATTGAGTACTTAAATTATTCATCTCTATATGAGTCAATTATCATCAATATATCTTGGTAAATGATAGATTTCTCAAAGAGTAATTGGTTTGGTAGTGTTACGTTGAAAATGGTCGCCGGAACATGCGATTGGTTGTGTATGTCTCATATTTAAGAAAATCGATAAATAAACGAAAAAACCGAAAAACCGACAAAAATCGAATCGATAAAAACCCGACTTAATTGGTTTGGTTTGGTTCCAATATTTGAAAAACTGGCTTACTTGGTTTGGTTTCTGTTTCGGAAAAAACCGGCCCAAACCGAACCATGAACACCCCTACTCACAGATGCATGAATTAGCCCGAAATAATGATAAATACGTAAAATTAACAATTACCGAGACTGAGGCATGAAATGATATGCTATGACAGGACTAGTATATGAAATCAAATAAACACATAAGGAGACAACAATATACGACCACTCGGGTCTCAGTATTTTCGGCGTGAAGCCTTAGCATTTAACTTAGCATGATTTCTAGCATGTTCACATTAACCACATCAATAGAAGTGCAGATATCAATCCGTAATAGCTATTATACGGTGCCATGGGATGAGCCAGGCCACAAATCACTTGGTACACGCTCGCACGCCCGTCACTTGGCATGTGCATCACCTTAATTATAGTCATATATCATATAGTTCGGTGTTTTGAACCCTTAGAACCAAGTTTGGAAACGTTATTTACCTTCAAACCGCCTAAAATCCTAGCCCGCAATTCCTTTGCCTCTAGACTCGGCCTCCGATTGCTCCAAATCTAACCAAAATCAAATTTATATCATCAATATATGCTAAGGAACAAAGCCCACTTGAAAATTATAAAATGTAACAAAAAATCCCGAAATTGGCCAAACCCGACCCTCGGGCCCACATCTCAGAATTCGATAAAAATCACAAAACTAGAATCCTTATTCACTCACGAGTCTACCCATATCAAATTTATCGAAATCCGACCTCAAATGCTCATTCAAATCCCCAAAAGAATTCCCAAACTTTACTTTCATTTTCCCCCAATTTCCACTCCAATTTCCCAAATTAAATGATGAATTTCAAGACTAAATCTTGGAATTGAACCAAAACCAAGTGAGAAATACTTACCCCAATCACTCTACTGAAAATCTCTTCAAAATTTGCCTTCTCCCGAGCTCTCCAATGTTTTTGAGATATTGACTTAAACCCTCATTTTTTTTAATATAAACTTACTTCCCAGGTGTTTTACTCACTGCGATCGCGGAACCCCGCACGCGATCGCGAAGAAAAAAAATGCTTCCCCATACATTAAGACTATGCGATCGTGGAAAATAACCCCTCACATCAACGCGTACACGATCGGCTCTATGCGACCGCATAGAGAAATTCCTTCACCACACTGCCACTCCAAATCCTTCTACGCGAACACGACCTCAGTCACGCGTTCGCGATTCACAGTTCCACAAAGCTACGCGATCACGTTCCTGACATTGCGACCGCATAGAACAGAATTACCCTTGCCCACAAGTAAGACTATGCTATCGCGAATGGACTCCTGCGATCGCGTACAAGGAAACCAGAAATAGTTGACACCAGATTTCAGCAATTGCCAACCAAATATTAAGTCTGTCAACCACCCGAAACACACCCGAGACCCTCGGGACCTCCACCAATGGTACCCACAAGTCATAAATGATCACCCGAACTTAGTCAAACCCTCGGAACACCCAAAATAACATCGAAACATCCAATCAACCCATGATTCAATCCCAAGGATCTTCAAACTCCCAAAAATCGCCAACGATGCCGAAACTAACCAAACCTCGTCCGAATGATCTGAAAATTTGCACACACATCCAAAATGACACTACGAAGATTTTCCAACTTCCGGAATTCCATTCCGACCCCGATATCTAATTTTCCACTACCGACCGGAAATTGCCAAAAACTCAATTTCGCCAATTCAAGACAAATTCTACTCCGGACCTCACAACCACACTCCGAACACACTCCTAAGTCCCAAATCACCTAATGAAGCTATCCAAGCCATAAATTCCACATTCCTAGGTCGTTTACCTAATAGTCAATTCCCAGTTGACTTTTCTAACCACAAGGCCAACTTAAAAGACTAAGTGTCTCATTTCTCTCCACAACCACTCCGAACCCGAGCCAACCGACCCAACACAATATAAAAGTGCTGAACAACACATAATAAAGCAGAAATAGGGGAAATGGGGCTAATCTCACAGAACGGCCGGTCGGGTCGTTACATTCTCCCCCACTTAATCATACGTTCGTCCTCGAACGTGCCCAGAGTTGTTCCAAAAACCACCAAAATTGTCGTGTAACCTATCATGCACATACCCTGTGATGACCCAATGAGCCATTTTATGAAGTTAGACTTCATTCTAGGCTTAATAGCCCTAAAAAGGTTAATTTTAAATACCTTGATTTGCGTGCGCAGTCTGGGCGTGAAACCAGAAAGCTTTTATGTGAAATATAAGAAATAATAATTTTTAGAATTAAAATTTTGGTTTTAGTTGACTTGAGTGAACATTTTGAGTAAAACAGACTCAGATCTGTGTTCCGACGATCCCGGGAGGTCCGCAGTAAAATAAGGGACTCGGGCGTATGCCCGAAAATGAATTCCGAGGTCCCAAGCCTTAGAAATTAATTTTTGAAAGAAATTATTTTGCTGAAATATTAATGAAATAAAGAAAAGAATTAATATTTGAAACCATTGGTATCAGGCCCATATTTTGGTTTCGGAGCCCGGTACAGATTTGTTATAGTATTTAAAGGTTTACTGTGAAATTTGATGAAAAACGGAGTTCGTTTGACGTGATTCAGACATTCGGTTGAAACGTTATGAACTTTAAGTGTTCTTGACGAAAATGGTGAATTTTGAGGTTTAATTCATAGTTTGACATGTTATTTTCAATATTTGATCGCACGAGCAACTCCGTATGATGTTTTTAGACTTGCGTGCATGTTTGTTTTAGAGCCCCGAGGCTCGGGTGAGTTTCAAATAGGTTTGGGTTGTGTTGCTCGTTCTTTCTTATATTTCGACGTCGTTTCTTCAAGCATAAATGATATCATATTGAATAAATGAGGTTCGATTTCTGTTTTGAATGAATTATTAGATCCGCATCGTAACTACGGACCCGTAGCAAAAAGACTCATTGAATTTGGACAATGTATGAGGATTTTATGGTCATTTTACTAAGATTGACAGATTTTTCAGGATAATTACGAAATTGCCCCTGACGGTGTATTAAAAATTTACACTATTTGCAAATATTAAAACTTACATATCTCCTTCATTATAAGGTCAAATTGAGTGATTCAAAAGCCTAAATTGATTAAAAGTTCACAAGGAATCCATTGGAGACATAAAAATCAAGTTTCAAGATCGTTTGACACAAGAAAGGAGGCAGAATAGCTAGCAGAAAAATATATATAAAACGGACAGACTTCTTCTTCTTCTTCAAATTTTCAAACCCCACAGCCCTAGGAACGAATTGCTTCACCAAATATCATCCCCAAGTCATAGGTAATCAATTCTAAACTTTACTATTTCAATTACTCATTGTTTTTCATCACTTTTAAATCAAAAACTAAGAATTTTCATGGTAAAAATTGAGAGTTTTGGTAGAATTAGGAAATTTTGTAAAAATCGAATATTTACCTCGAATTTAAGTCGAATTTTGAAACTAATTGTATATTTGGGTCCGTGGGTGAATGGGTAAACGTAATTTGGTCCGAACCCCTAGTTTAGACAAAGCGAGCCCAGGATCGGGTTTTCACTTTTTTTTTTTTAGAAAACTTAGGAAAAATTGTAATTTTCAATAAATATAATTTTTTTAGCCTTAATTAATGACATTGAGTTAATTATGATTAGATTCGAGCAAGTTAGAGCAAGATTCTAAAGGAAAAGCTGTAATTAAGCAGTGAGTGGCCTGCGAAATTGAGTTAAGTGTTTGGTCTAACTTTGG
Source organism: Nicotiana undulata (assembly GCA_005239495.1). NCBI lineage: Eukaryota > Viridiplantae > Streptophyta > Magnoliopsida > Solanales > Solanaceae > Nicotiana > Nicotiana undulata. Next base: position 27,538 of record ML294194.1, read on the forward strand.
CTTGAGGGAATAGGAATCCCCACTTATTTTCTATGTGAAATGCATGGGCGTGGTGCATAGGTGAGGTGACGAGTATCTATGCACCACCCAATTTGCCTGATAAACATGATCCCTTCCCCGTTTCCAATTTGATTGATTCCTGTCTTAATTGTTCTATGTTCATTATTGTTTCTATGACTACTTGGCCTTTTTAATTTGTTGTTAAAATATTTTTGTGGTTATTTTGGAAGAGTATTGGTTGTTTATTTGGTTCCCTTGTGGTACAAAAAGGTTGAGGAGTTTGGCATTGTTTTACGATATATATATATATATATATATGTTCCTGTTGGTTTCATTTTGAGACGATATAGATGAAGTTTGTGAGAAAATACAGTTCTTGTTTATAATTGTGAAGCAAAAGTATTGTAAAAGGCTTGGTCTGAATTGTGAAATTATTTTGTAAATAAAGTGATATGATATGTCTGGTGAGAGCGGGTTGCACGTCGAAACAAGGAGTAATAAGGGTGGAAAGGTGGTATCGGGTTGCACGCCGCAACAGGATAAATAAGGGTGATATATATATAGGGAGGAGCAATAAGGGTGGACAAGTGGGATCGGGTTTCACGCCGCAACAAGGAACAATAGGGGAGAATATTCATGTTTTACTGTTTATAAAATAAAGGTTGGAACACTCATTGTTTTATTGTCATTATTTCATATTCTGCTATTATTGTTATTTGAAGTGAAACTTTTTCTGTTTACGATTGTTGAGACATAAATATTGTGAAAGGTTTTGACTTAAATTGTGAAATCTTTTCATTAAATAAAGAGATGTGATTGTCTGGTGGGAGCGGGTTGCACGCCGCAACAAGAGTAATAAGGGTGATATATTTAGGGAGGAGCAATAAGGGTAGATAGGTGGGAGCGGGTTGCACGCCGCAACAAGGAGCAATAAGGGAGGACATTTATATTTTTACTGAATTTCAAACAAAATAAAGATTTGAAAAGCTTAAATGTTTATTTTACTATTCTTCATATTTTTGGCACTACTTTTATTTAAAGTTAAAGTTTGGAAACTTGGAAATTATTTGAGAATTGGTTATAGCTGAGACCTGGGAAAAGGCGGCTGAGTTATTTTATTGTTGTTGCAGTATTTAATTATTTGTTTAGATTTTCTTCAGGCTTCATATTTAATATCACAGGTTATATTGCTAAAGTCCCGCCGTAGCCTCGTCACTACTTCGTCGAGGTTAGGCTCTGCACTTACTCAGTACATGGGGTCGGTTTGTAGCTGGGTTTATACTCTGCACTCTTTTGTGCAGATCCAAGTACTAGCCAGCATTAAAGATTTTTAGAGCAGCCATCTATTCATTCGGAGACACGAGGTATATCTGCCGGCGTTTGCAGATCCCGAGAGTCTCCTCCTATTTTTATAAAACTGTTTTATTATATTCAGAACAGTTACACTATTTCTTTCAGCCAATTATTTGTAGTATTCTTTAGTAGTTCGTGAATTGTGACACCAGACCCTGGGGTAGTTCTAGAGTTACTTATATAATTAGTTTGTGGCTCGGTTTATTTAAGTGTTTATTATTTTGTGTTTGGAATTATTCATTGAAATTCAGTAGATTAAGTTTATTTTATAATTATTTATTATGTTTAAATGGATAATCAAAGGTAAATAGCTAATCGAACACTAACGTTGGATTGCCTAGCAAGTGTGGTGTTAGGCGCCATCGCGATCCCTAAGGTTGGAAATTTGGGTTGTGACAAGTTGGTATCAAAGCACTAGGTTGCTTAGGTCTCACAAATCACGAACAAACTTGGTAGAGTCTGAAGGATCAGTACGGAGACGTCTGTACTTATCTCTCAGAGGTTATGAAGTTAGGAACAATTTCACTTCTATTCTACTTTATCGTGTGAATTTATTCTACCATTGATGATTGAACTTGTCTATTCTTGTCCTTTCACAAATTTTGACAACACGCAAAACGTCTACAACCGGAAGAGAGGTGAATCCCCAATGACAACTACGATTAGGGAAAGAGACAGAAGCAGAGCTCAGTTTAAAGCTCGAACATCAGCACCTATTGTACAGTCTCAAATGGATCTAGACGTGGAGGTTCTAGCTCAGTAGGTACATGTTGGACTAGCCCATATCACAGAAGGATTTATAGCTACTCCAGTGTTGAATAACAAGGGAATATTTGAAAGCAAGGGGGTCGATTTATATGAGCCGTGAAGTTTAACATTTTAGATTATCAGGCATTGTGATCTATGACTTCGTGCCAAGTGGAAAAGTCCACCGTCAAGGAATATATTGCGGGGTCATGTGTTATATCGGTTTTGGCTTGGAATGTATAAGGCCGGAGATGTTTCAAGAGATAAAGCTGGGAATTGCGGTATGTCAGTCTTCTTAATAACCCTATACCTCAGTACCAAAGGAGTTATTCGAACAACTTTAAATCTACAGAAGGTCTACTCAGCGTGGAAGTCACGGTTGCGGATTTTGGGGTGCTCCAGAGGGAGTACAGTGGTTGACGAGCTTCTAAACTATATGGTTCGTGCCAAGAATTATCTGTGTAGAGCTTTACGTTTGGGGTCATTGTGCATCAATAAGGATAAGAGTTACCCCAAGGAATAACGAAGGGTACATGAATACGTGGGGTAGCTCAGCGGTGTTGAGTCAACATGGTACAGAAGAAATGGTCGCCGGTAGTTGAGGCAAGCCTACGAAGAGGACGACCAGTCATTGCAACACCAACTATTTGACTCAGCTCTCATAACGCTTTTGAAATAGTTTATTTCTCGAACTTCCATTTTGCGTGGCGCTTAGGGTTTGAACGGTTGCGTCAGGTCACTATGACGGTGTCAGAATATGCCATCAAGTTTGGTAAGTTAGCCGTCATACTCTTACTTCGGTTTATCTAGCCAGTGAGCAAGTCCACAGACTCATTAAAGGACTCAATTATGACTGCAAACTATTGTGCGACTCAGGGCAAGTCAATACTTCATTTCGGCGAGTGATAGAAACTGTCCTAGACTTGGGAGAGTCATATTTCATCATTGCACTCAGGGTACGTTCCCCATTGCATTTACAATTAACTTACGTGACCATCTAGGAAAAAATGAGTCGGAATGTCAATAGTGGAGGTCAGATTCCTAGAGGTGGAGACCCAGCATGCTGATATATTTTCTATGGTATGGCTGAGGTCGATACATTAAATGGTGTCATTTCAAGAACAATCTCTATTTAGTATAAAGTGATGACTTCCTGAACTTAATACGGTCATGCGTATCCAGTAAAAATTCTTCTAATATGCTCTACTCTCGGGTGAGCTTCGTAACTCAAAAATCTACTTCTGTGAATACTTGTAGTGAGAAATCCTATGGAAATAACTGTATCTAGCATCACGTGTTGTAATTTTGTTTAACGGAAAATATTTAAATGAAGGAAATGGAATGTTTTCGATTGGCACGATACGCATGTTTCTTGTGATTCAGAATTGAGGACAAGATCCTCACATTGTAATATGATTTGAGATGTTTAAATCGGGCTACGAGTCGCGGTGGAAGTTATGTAGGGACGAGGTCCTTGTGATGGAAATTCTTGTGATTAAAGTCTCCCTTGTGAATTAAAACTTTACTATAGTACTGGTAGGGAGTCATGCTTGTTAGGCTTATTCAACAATTTATGTATAAAATAATAATGATCATAATAATAATGAATAAATAATAATAATAAAAGTAATACTAATAATAATTAAATAAAAAATAAACTAATTAATTAACTGTGAATAATTTGCCAAATCTGTGTCAGAATATTGAACTTTGACCAACGAGGTATGTGCCGCCCATGTGGCGTTAAATGAGACACGTTAAGTCGGGTATATAATTATGAGATCTTCAGGAATCGCATCTCGTTATCAGTATTGTGAAGGTTTGAAAGAAGATTATTGTTAACGTGAAGCTGTTTGATGATTCTGTAAGTGGCTATGAACAACTATTAAGAGCATATTCAGCCGAAAGGATGTTCCATTCGAATGGTCAGGCGAGTGTGGGTTGAACTTTCAGAAACATAAGATTTTCCTTGACTTAGCACCGGTGTTGGTATTACCATCAGGTTCAGGTTCTTTCACGGTGCATTGTGACACTTCCCAAGTTGGACTTGGAACGGTATTAATGCAGGATGGCAAAGTGACTGCGTATGCGTCTCGTCAGTTGAAAGTCCATGAGAAAAATTACCATGTTCATGACTTAGAGTTGGCAGCCATTGTTCATGCATTGAAAATTTGGAGGCACTATCTTTATGGCGTGTCGTGTGAGGTTTTTACTGACCATCGCAGTCTACAGTACTTATTCAAGCAGAAAGATCTAAATTTGAGGCAGCAGAGATGGTTAGAGTTACAAAAAGATTATGATGTCACCGTATTGTATCTTCCGGGGAAAGCCAATGTGGTGGCCGATGCATCGAGTAGAAAAGCGGTGAGTGTGGACAGCCTTGCGTATATTCCAGTTGGTGAGAGGCCATTGGCTTTAGACATTCAGACGTTGGCTAATCAGTTTGTGAGGTTGGATATTTCTCCCAACAGTGTTCTAGCTTGTACAGTCGCTCGGTCTACTCTAATTGAGCGTATCCGGGAGCGGAAGGATGATGACCTACCTTTGGCGGTCCTTAGGGACATAGTTCGGCACGGTGATGCCAAGCAGGTTATAGTTGGAGGTGATGGTGTTTTGAGGATGCAGGGTCGTTTTTGTGTGCCAAATGTTGATGGCCTTCGTGAGTTGATCCTTGAGGAGGCTCACAGTTCTAAGTATTCTATTTACCCATGGGCAGCTAAAATGTACCAAGATTTGAGGCAGTATTATTGGTGGAGAAGGAAGAAAAAGGACATTGTGGCGTATATGGCTCGTTGCTTAAATTGTCAGCAGGTAAAGTATGAGCATCAGAGACCTGGTGGTTTGCTTCAGCAGATAGAGATTCCCGAGTGGAAGTGGGAGCGTATTACTATGGACTCCGTTGTTGGACTCCCACGGACTCAGAGGAATTTTGACGCAATTTGGGTTATTGTGGATTGGCGGACTAAATAAGCACATTTCATTCCTGTGGCATGTACTTATACTTCAGAGCGGTTGGCTGAGTTATATATTCGGGAGATAGTTCTCCTTCATGGTGTGTCCGTGTCTATTATTTCTAATCGGGGTACGCAGTTTACTTCGCACTTTTGGAGAGCAGTTCAGCGTGAGTTGGGTACCCGAGTAGAGTTAAATACATCATTTCACCCTCAAACTAACGGGCAGTATGAGCGTACTATTCAGATATTGGACGATATGCTCCACGCTTGTGTTTTTGACTTTGGAGGTTCATAGGATCAGTTCTTGCCGTTAGCGGAGTTTGCTTATAATAATAGTTATCAGTCGAGCATTAAGATGGCTCCTTATGAGGCGTGATATGGTAGACGGTGCAAATCGCCAATTGGATGGTTTGAGCCGGGAGAGGCTCGGTTATTGGGTACAGACTTAGTTCAGGAGGCCTTAGGTAAGGTCAAGATTATACAGGAGAGACTTCATGCAGCTCAGTCTAGACAAAAGAGTTATGTCGATCGTAAGGTTCGTGATGTGGCATTCATGGTTGGAGAGAGAGTATTGCTTCGTGTGTCGCCCATGAAGGGTGTTATGAGATTTGGGAAGAAGGGTAAATTGATCCCTAGGTATATCGGGCCGTTTGAGATTCTTGATAGAGTGGGGGAGGTAGCTTATAGACTTGCGTTGCCTCCAGGGTTATCCTCAGTTCATCCGGTATCCCATGTATCTATGCTCCGGAAATATCATGCTGACCTGTCCCACGTGTTAGATTTCAGCTATGTCCAATTGGACAAAGACTTGACTTATGAGGAGGAGCTGGTAGCCATTTTACACCGTCGGGTTCGTCGGTTGAGGTCTAAGAGTTATCATTCATTTTGAGTCCAGTGGAGAGGCCAGCCCGTTGAGGCAGCTACTTGGGAGTCCGAGTCGGACTTGCAGAGCAAATATCACACTTGTTTGCAAATTCAGGTAATCTTCTATGTCCGTTCGAGGACGAATATTTGTTTTAGAGGTGGAGATTGTGATGACCCAAGGGGACATTTTATGAAGTTAGGCTCCATTCTAGGCTTAATATCCCTAAAAAGGTTAATTTTAAATACCTCAATTTGCGTGCGCAGTCCGAGCGTAAAACCAGAAAGCTTTTTATGTGAAATATAAGAAATAATAATTTTTAGAATTAAAAATTTGGTTTTAGTTGACTTGAGTCAACATTTTGAGTAAACGGACTCGGATCTATGTTTCGACGATCCCGGGGTGTCCGCAGTAAAATATGGGACTTGGGTGTATGCTCGGAATTGAATTCTGAGGTCCCAAGCCTTAGAAATCAATTTTTGAAAGAAATTATTTTACTGAATTATTAATGAAATAAAGAAATGAATTAACGATTGAAACCGTTGATATCAGGCCCTTTATTTTGGTTCCGGAGCTCGATACAGGTTTGTTATGATATTTAAGCCTTGTCTGCGAAATTTGGCGAGAATCGGAATTTATTTGACGTGATTCGGATGTCCGGTTGATAAAGAGTGAAATTTAAGTGTTCTTGAGAAAAATAATGAGTTTTGAGGTTTAATTCATAGTTTTACATGTTATTTTCATGATTTGATCGCACGAGCAAGTTCGTATGATGCTTTCAGACTTGCGTGCATGTTTCGTTTAGAGCCCGAGGGCTTGGGTGAGTTTCAAATAGGTTTGGGTTGTGTTGCGCTCGTTCTTTCTTATGCTTCGACGTCGTTTCTTCAAGCATAAATGATATCATAATGAACAAATGAGATCTGATTTCTGTTTGGAATGAATTATTAGATCCGTATCTTAATTACGGACCCGTAGCAAAAAGAATCATCGAATTTGGACATCGTATGAGGCTTGGCCTGAACTGTAAAAGTTTTTGATGAATAAACAAAAGGGTGTGATATGAGTGGATAATTAATGTTGATATTGTGAATAGGTGGGATCGGGTTGCACGCCGCAACAAGACAATGATAAGGGAGAATATGCATGTTTTACTGTTTATAAAATAAAGGCTGGAACACTCATTGTTTTATTGTCATTATTTCATACTCTGCTTTTACTATTATTTTAAACTGAAACTTGTTCTGTTTATAATTTTTCGAGACATAAATATTGTGAAAGGCTTTGACTTGAAAGGCGGTGATAAGGGGGCCATGATAAGGGTGGATAATTGATTGTGATACGGGTGAATAAATTGATCGTGATACGGGTGAATAAATTGATATGATATGTTTGGTGGGATCGGGTTGCACGCCGCAACAAGGAGCAATAAGGGAGGAGAATTATATTTTTAATGATTTTCAAAGAAAACCCAAGATTTGAAAACTACCATTTTATATTACTATTTTTCATATTTTGGCACTACTTTTATTTAAAGTTAAAGTTTGGAAACTTTGAAATCATTTGAGAGGTTGTTATAGTTGAGGCCTGGAAAAGGCGACTGAGTTATTTCATTGTTGTTGCACTACTTAATTATTTGTTTAGATTTCCTTCTTGCTTTATATTTATTGTCTCAATTATATTTTTCTTGTTCGTGTAGAATTGTTTTGTTGCGTTATTGTATATATTATTGTCACAAGTTATATGTTGTTAATGCCCGCCTCGTCACTACTTTGTCGAGGTTAGGCTCGGCACTTACTCAGTACTTGGGGTCGGTTGTACTGATACTACACTCTGCACTCTTTTGTGCAGATCCAGGTATCGACCAACAATAGAGATATTTAGAGCGGCTATTCATTTATTCGGAGACACGAGGTATATCTGCAGGCGTTCGCAGATTCCGAGAGTCTTCTCCTATTTTTATAAAACTGTTTTATTATATTCAGAACAGTTACACTATTTCTTTCAGCCCATTATTTGTAGTATTCTTTAGTAGTTCGTGAATTGTGACACCAGACCCTGGGGTAGTCTTAGAGTTATTTAAATAATTAGTTTGTGGTTCGGTTTATTTAAATGTTTATTATTTTATGTTTGGAATTATTCATTGAAAGTCAGTAGATTAAGTTTATTTTATAATTATTTATTATGTTTAAATGGATAATCAAAGGAAAATAGCTAATCTAATTCTAATATTGGCTTGCCTAGCAAGTGTGGTGTTAAGGTTGGGAATTTGGGTCATGACACAATCCCAATTTTTAGTTGGTTTATTAATTAATGAGAACAAGCAACATAAGAGAATTCGTAAAGAACTTTCTAGTTCTTTAATATTTACCCATGTGGATTCTCTTTTATTTTTGCACATTATACTTAAATTGATATGGCTAAACCTATTATGCCAACTAAATAAATTATCAATATTGATAAAGTTCAGGTTTACACCATGACTAGTGCAATTATCAATAGTCTCCAAGTTTATTATGATATGGGTTTTTATATCAATAAACATCCACTTTATTGAGGTATTCTTTTATTTGTGTAGAACAAACTGGAGAATAAAGTGGGTAACTTTAACATACATATTTTCCTGCTACAAGTTGTAGTAATAGAAGATATTAAATCTTTCCTTTATTATTGTCACGACCCAAATTCCTACTCAGGTCGTGATGGCGCCCAACACCGAAGTCAGGAAAACCCACACTAGTTACTAACGAAATTACTTAAACAAATGAGATGTTCAAACACTTACCCAGTTTTTAAATTTAAGGAGTCCTTTACTAAAAGTGAGTAAATGAAGCAAGTTGCTTTAAAATAACCCGAAATCATTTGCCAGCATAAACGGAATTAGCAAAATACTAGCGAATCAACTACGGGTGCCATGACCTAGTGTCACAAGCCCACAGGCGAATAGTGGAATATACAAATAGACAAAATGAATGTACAACTGTCTGAAAGGGTGTAGACAGAAATATCCCAAAAATAATAGAAGCTCCATAGTGCCGCTGCAGAACGCCAGGAAGAGCAGCTCACCGTGTAGTCAAATCCCGGTAGTACTCTCAGCGAGGAACACTCGAATGGTAACCAGGTGCAACAACCTCAAAACCTGTACAATTAAGTACAGAAGTGTAGCATGAGTACATATAAACAAATATGTACCCAATGAGTATCCCGTCTAAACTCGAAGAAGTAGTGACGAGAGGTAGACGTGTTACTCACTAGGGTCTCATCAATAATATGATTTAATGAATCTAAACAGTAATAACATTTATGGAAAGCAAGTAGACATGAAACATCAGTATATAAAGATAACGATCTCCCTGCAAGGTCCAAGTAACAATATTTAACAAAACTCACAAGTTTCTTTCTCACAGAACAATTTAATTGGTAAGAATAATAATAAGACTCTCAATCAAGCACATAGCATATAATATGCAGAGGCGTACGGCCGAAGCGACGCAGAAATTTAAATGTGCACAGCCGAGGGTCGAGCGACACGAACCATAGATGCATCTATTACCCCGCTCGCGAATCGATCATGCTACGCGGTTGACATAAATATAAGGCTACCCCGCTCACGAATTATACATGCGACACGGGTTCTCGTAGACATACACAAAATTATCAGAAAATTCAGGAATTTATCATGAATTATTCTTAAATTCAGGGATTCAAACACTTAAACTTACACATAGCTTCCGACATTCTCATGTTAATTTCAAGGGTAATAAGCAACCAGGAACACAAGTAAGGATACAGGTAAGGCACAAAGAGGCATGCTTGTGAAGTCCTAATTTCTACCCGACACAACAGAGTAGTAGCTACGCACGGACTCTCGTCACCTTGCGCATACGTAGCCTCCGCAAATAAGGACAAACTCAATCATTTACATTTACTTATGGGGACAATTCCCTCTTACAAGGTTGGAAAGGAGACTCATCTCGCGTAGAATCAACTTCCCGGTCAAGAACGCGCTCGAAACTCCAAATCTTACACCTGACGACTCGAAACTAGTCAAATGATATATAAATATGTCAATGCATGCTCAAGGTATGGAAATTCTCCTACTTATTTAGTAAATTCACTATTCTTGAAGAAATATCAAAATACACCCCCGGGCCCACATGCTCGGATTTCGGAAATATCGAAGATAGCACTCACCTATAGCCTAAGGGTCATTATTATATAATTTTTATATGATTTATGGTAGAAAAGTGGTGAAATTCCCTAAAGTTCATCAACCCTAGGTTTTCACTCTAACCCTATGATTTCCACTATTTAGATGTTAATCTACCTAAGTTTTGGTGTAATAATCTAACATTTTAGTAGAATTTACTTACCTCTTAGTAGCTAGGTGGTGGAGAGTTCTTCCCAAGCTCTCAAGTCTTCAATGGAGGTGAAAAATGAAAGGAATGAAGGAAATCCCGTGTTTAAATGAAAATACACTGCCTGGCCTACAGGGATTCCGCACCTGCAGCTCGAGGACCGCACTTGCGAGCTGGGGCTCGCACCTGCGGAGTTGGACGGGAAGGACTGGGCCCGCACCTGCGGAGCTGGAGACCGCACCTGCGGTTTCGCTCCTGCGGAATTGAATCCGCACCTGCAAAATTCTCGCACCTGCGAGGCTGGGACCGCAGGAGAGGTCCCGCACTTGCGGCGGGGCAGTCGCACCTGCGGTCGGGTAGCCGCACCTGCGGTCACACCAGATCAGGTGCACCAGCTGCATTTTCAGCTGGTGTTTGGCCTCGTGTGGTGTACGGGAGGCACCTGGCCCCACCCGATCCCCCGTCCAATTATACCAACAAGTCCTAAATCATAATACGGACTCGCTCGAGCCTTCAGAACACCTGTAACAACGCTAAATCTCAAAATCACCCCTCAAAACCCCTAGGATCAAACTTAAGAATTTCTAAGTTCTTGAATTCAGTTCCAATGCGCGGAACTAACCTATACCACTCGGAATGACACCAAATATTGCAGGCAAGTCATGAATGACATAACGAAACTATTCCAGGTCTCGGAATTCCGTTCGTACCTCGATAACATAAAATCACGCTCCAAACCAAATTTCAAACATAAGGAAACTCTATTTCGCTATTTGGCGTCGAAACGCTCCCGGGTCATCCAAAACCCATTCTGTGCATACGCACAAGTTCAAAATCATCATATGAAGCTACTGGAATCGTCGAAACTCAATTCCGGGGTCGTTTACTCAAAATGTTGACCGAAGTCAAACTTGGCTTTAAAAGCCAACCTTAAGGAACCAAGTGTTCCTATACTATTCTAAACACTTCCAAATCCCGAACCACCCGTCCCCGCAAGTCAAAAATCACGATAAGCCGCTACAGACAGTCTTATTTAAGGGAACAGGGTCCGAATACGCAAAACGACCGGTCGGGTCATTACAATTATAGTCTCAATATAACAAACCGCTTTCGCGAATACTTTAGTAACTCAATAAGTTTCTTTGAGACTTACTATAACACAATAAATTGACATGATAATCAATTGTATTCCTCCAAAATAGTAATAATTGTCTCTTCCAGAGCTCTCAATTAATTTTGTACTACCACATATTCATCAACATCCATGTGGTGAATATCACTTTCAAGGAGAAAGTTATAAATTATGGTCATTGTGAAAATTATATGCAAGATCTGTTTCTTGCATTAGTGTTATCCTTTATTAATCGCATTTCCAAAATATTTTAGCGTACAATAGCTACATGACCAATGACCATTCATGCCATAATAATGACATTATTTTCTTATATCATCTCAAACCTCCATTTAGAGGTGAGTGTGGTATATCCACTACCACTAGCACATTCATATTCTTCCAAGAATGAATATGTATTCATAAATCAGATGTTGTCACATTCTCATCATGAACTGACCATAATCATCTATATGTGCTTTACAAAATCTCATATCAAATCGATGATAAATATTACTTTCAAAGAGTGAAAAATTATTTTGAGAATTCCTATTATTCTCATTATCATAATGATGGCGATTATAATTTCGTCTATTGCCACGTCCACATCCATTGATACCTTCACGGTAATAATTTTGTCTTCTTTTAGACTTATCACATATTTCTATCAAATTCTCTTAAGGGGAATGAGAATGAAACAAATTCAATGGGACGGTTTTCCACTTCTTTGCCCACAATCTTACATGAAGTTGATCATGTCAAGGCACAAAAAATTTACCACTTCGAATGGTTGTAATTTCTTGCAAAGTCTATTAGAGTTATAACCAAAGTTTATTGCATTTGCTTGTATTTATGTGATGACTCAAAGGGTCATTTTAAGAATTTAGACCCAATTCTAGGCTTATTAGCCGTAAAAAGACTAATTTTAAATACTCTGATTTCCGTGCGCAGTTCGGGCCTGAAACCGGAAAGCTTTTATATTCAAATATGAGAAATAGTATTTTCTATAGTTAAAATTGTGACTTTGGTCAACATTTTGAGTAAGCGGACCCGTATCTGTGTTCTGATGATCCCGGAAGGTCCGTCGTAAAATATGGGTGTCACGACCCAATTCTCCCTCCGACTGGGTCTCGTGACGGCACCTAGTCTAGACGACTAGGTAAGCCTATAACTTAAGCAAAATTTAGATAAAACAGGTAAAATAATAGTAAGTGAAATAAATCATACTAAAGTCGACGCCGCTCGACATTAACACTTACTTTACCCTGAACCCGGAATATCACAACACATCACAAGCTACTCTACTGCTCAATAAGTACAACTGGATATAAAAGACCGTATAGTTTCCTCTACAAGTACTACAACTGCAAGATAGGAAGGGGACTCGGAGATCCGCGGACGCTGCAGATTATATCTCGAGTCTCCTGATACCGTTGCTGCTGGCTAGCTGAGATACTGCGCACTAGGACCTGGATCTGCACATGGGGAAAAACATGCGCAGAAGGGAGTGAGTACTCCAC
>ML294196.1:9571-22663 GCA_005239495.1 Nicotiana undulata
CCCTTTAGTGCATACACGGTTTTGAAATTGTTTATATCAATCGTGCTACTGACCAGAGCCACTGAACTCGCTTTCGATAAAGTCTTGCCTGCTTCCTATTCATATAAACCTGCCTGTCTATTCTATTAAGATCAATAATTCAGCTTGATCGTGGAATTCTGACAGCGCTTATGCTATCCAAAGAGAGCTACTTCTGTATTCTGAATTTGGAGACCTGACACTGTTATACTTATCTGTGATTGGCGTTCACTTCGGACTATCAGATCTACGCTCCAAAATAGTAGCTGATCACGCTGTTAAATGGTAATGCAGGGTGAGATGTCTCTGTGGTGGGGTTTGTTTTCCGTGAAGGTCAAAATTATCTTATTTTGTTTAATCAAACGCTAGTCGAGGCAAGAGTTGCGGAAAATTGTTTTTTTTACACGTTCTAAATATGTAAAATTTTGGTTGAAATATACTATTTACAAGATGGAAAATGTTAGTTGTGAAAGAAATCTTTCACCCTTTTTTTTAAAAAAAATCCAACGCCAATGGAGTCTCATTTTTCTTTATTTCTTGTTTTTTGGTTATCTTTCATCATTGGATTACCAGATTGTTCTGTCATGGTTGGGCGCGAGGCTGTTGAGCAGTGGTTCCCAACTTCCCCGGCTTGAATAAGGGTCAACAACCCTGCATTAAGTTTGAATGCGCCCAATTATTTTTTTAACTTCTATTTGAAATACTGTCTAATTGGTCTAATATTATAAAAGCTATAAATTTATTATAAAAATATTGTTGCATTTTTATATGGTATGCTTTAAGGATCTCTTTATTATAATTGACTTTTCTACATTTTATGTTGTGGTGAAATAATTAGTGAATTTACATAATGGTTTTTCCTCTAAATTTAGTTGTAGAGATAGAGATAAAATTCTCATATATGAATCAAACTTAATTCGATAAATTGATTCGATCAAAATAAAAATATTTTCTCCGAGTAGCGCGAAGAGTCTCATATTACCAACTTTACATAACCAGTCGGTAACATCCCAATATGACATATTATAAGTAAATTGATATACTTCACGCATAAAGTCATGTTGATGGTTGCAAACACTAATAGTAAAAAACCATATTCTACTTAATAAATCCAAAGTTGTTACTCACCTTTTAATCATCCCTTTTTTGATCCAAGTTTTAACAATATCTTCATCTATTTTGTTAGGGGTAAGTTATGTAGGAGAAAATAATATTAAACTTACTCAAAATAATTGAAAGCTTAAATTAAAATCAACATAAAATTCAGCAAGTATAAGTAGAACATATAATTTGTACTCTTTCCTGTCTTTGCTTTTCCTCAAGAGCAAAAATGCATCTTTATATAGAAAAAGCAAAAAGAAAAAAATGGGGAAAAAAAATAAAAATATCACTCGCTCTAAGGCCATAATTATGTAGATATGTAGACAGTGGCGGAGCCACGTGCACCCAAGAGTGTCAACCGACATCTTTTGTTGGATTAAACTGCTTAGCTCGGTAATTACTTTTTAAAATATGTATATAAATTATATAGTGAAACCTCTTGACTTCTTGGTGAGTTTATTTTTTTATATTTTGACTATCCTTAATGAAAATCCCGACTCCTGTACGTAGATTATTAAACGTCAAATGATGACTTGTGTAGAACAAATTTAAGGTGAATTAGTGTAATTTATGTTGGTACTTTATTAACTAGGTGTTATTATACTTTTCTTTTATTTGCCTTTTAAAATACTTTTGTGGCGGCAATAGGTAGTTATGTTGGTTAAAACAAATCATTAAAACTCTCTAGTGGATGCAGAAAACCGTCTATTAAACAGTCATTGGGAAAATTTAGAGAGGAGCTCAGAATTCATATTCTTTTAACTTAGCCGTTTCTTCTATTCTTCTCCAAGAAACTAAACATTTCCTTATTGGTTTCTTTTTCTTCAGTACTGAAGATCATTGAATTTTTTCACAGTTCGAAAGGGTGTAATCATGGTGAAAAAGCCAGAGAAGAAAGAAAAGATGGTGAAAACGACAAAAAAAGATATTGCTGCTGCTTTAATATAATGAACGTATCAAAATACCAAAGTGGAGTCTTGGTAAAATTGTATCCTTGTGACCAATAAGTCACCGGTTTGAGTTGTGAAATCAGTCATTGTCGCTTGCATTAGGATATGATGCCTACATTGCACCTCAACCCCCTTTCCCTTCATGTGGCCTATAAGTCTTGAGTTCGATCCGTGGAGTCAACCATTGACGCTAAAGTTAGGGTAGGCTGCTCGCATCACACTTCATTGAGGTGCGACCCTTTCTGACAATGCATGAACGCGAAATACTTCATCGGACCGTTCTTTTTCTTTTAAATATCAAAATACCATTATTTATTCATAATTAAGCGGTGGACAACACTTGGAATGAACCTGTTTGTGAGTGTTACCTGTGCATGATGTTGTCACTTGAAATACTAATTGGGGTGAATTGAGTATCGTCTTTAATTTTGTACTCTTTACATTTTTGATATAGTTGTAACGACCTGGTAGGTCGTTTTGAGAGTTAGCGTCCCGATCCCCTAATAACTGCTCCCTCCATGTCTTATTATGTTAATAGAACGCGTCGGAGCGTTGAGTGATAAAAATTGGAGCGAATTTGGTCATATAGTCCTTTAAGATGAATTTTAGCTTTAGAAATTGGACCGTAGCTAGAGCTGTGTGAAGACGGATCCGGAATGGAATTCCATCGACTCCGTGAGCTCCGTTGAGTGATTTCGGGGTTGAGAGCGTGTCCGGATTGTGTTTTCGAGGTCGGATGTAGACCAACTTTGGGTTTTTGATTGGGTATTTGACCTCCGATTTGAGAGATTTTCATATGGTTAGACTCGTGAGCGAATAAGGATTCGGAAAATGTGAATTTTATCCGATTCCGAGGCGTGGGCCCGAGGGGCGTTTTGGTCAATTCTTCTAATTTTGCATATTAGTTCCGAATTAATTAGTTAGTTTGAATTCTTGAAATGATATTTACATTATGCAATCGAATTGAATAGATTTGGGCCACCCATAGTTGGATACTCGTGGCAAGAGCGTGATTTTCGGTTGATTGGCACAGTCGAGGTAAGTGGCTTGCCTAACTCTGTGTTGGGGAATCTCCCTTAGGCATTTTAACAGATTTCACTATAAAAACCCTGTGTACGTGAGGTGACGGGTGCGTTAATGAGTTATTTACACTGAATGTGCATCATTCTTGCTATGGTATATCTCATTTTCACTTCAAATATTACTATTACTGATTTAGACTGAGTAGCAACGTAAGATTTAAACTTATCAACCGATTTTACTCGATTTTCCACTCATTACTATTATTTGAACATCGTTGAAGTATTTTACCCTATTTTGCTAACGATTTTTCCTAAACTTTTGAATTACGCTACATTTGGTATGCATCTTTCATTGCCTATTTACAGTGGGATTGCGGGCTGAGACCTGGAATCTTTCCCCTATATTTCATAGCATATTTACAGTGGGACTGCGGGCCGAGACCTGTGATCTTTCCCTTGTATTTCATAGCATATTTACAGTGGGACTACGGGCCGAGACCTGTGATTTTCCCTGTACTGCATTGCATTGCATATTTACATTGGGACTGCGAGCCGAGACCTGAGATCTTCCCTTGTATTGCATTGCACGAGTATTTATTTTGTTATATGTTGTGCTGAGCTGAGAGCTATTTACATCATTCTCTTCTAGTTTTTACCTTAAATGTTTCGTAAATTATTGCTGATTATTTCAATTGTTAAATTATATCTGACTATTTATAAACTCAGTAGAGCCTCCACCTGATCTCGTCACTACTTGACTGGGGCTAGGCTTGACATTTACTGAGTACCGAATGTGGAGTACTCACGCCCTTCTACGCATGTTTTCCCCATGTGCAGATCCAGGTACCAGTACGCAGTACCGAGGATAGGAGCTGCCAGTTTTTGGAGACCGTGAGTTATTTCTTCCGCGTCCGCAGAACCTTCGAGTCCCCTTCCTTATTCTAGTATATTCACAGTACTTAGACATAAATACTTTCCAGTTTCGTTGTATAGAGCTATAGTGTACAACTTGTGACGTTGTTGATATTCCGGGTTTTGGGCAGCGTAAAGCTGTGAATGCCGAGCGACATAGTTTAATAGTATTGCTTTTGCTTCATCCTCTATTATTGTGTTTTTTACATTTTGATTTCCGCACATCTTAGGCTTACCTAGTCGTATAGACTAGGTGCCGTCACGAAACCCTGCAGAGGGAAATTCGGGTCGTGACAAGTTGGTATCAGAGCGTCTAGGTTTATAGGAGTCACAATGTCACAAGACGGTTTATTAGAGTCTCGCGGATCGGTGCGGAGACGTCCGTATCTATCTTCGAGAGGCTATGTAACTGATAAGAATAATCATACTTCTTGGAATCCCTTATCGTGCTAATTACTGCCATCAAAACTCTTAAACTCTATTCTATTCTTGCTTACAGATGGTTCGTACTCGTACCTGACGTATTGATGGCCAGACACCCGAGCCCCCAGCCAGAGCTACCAGAGGCAGGGTTTGGGGCAGAGGATGAGTACGCGGTGCAACCAAAGCACCGGCTAGAGCGGAGGCAAAAGATCCCCCACCAACCACGGTTGGAGGGGCACCGGAGGTTCCTCCTATTACTCCATCCCTCCAGGAGACCTTGGCCTAGTTCATGAGTGCCTTCAGTACTCTGTCTCAGGCAGGACTACTTCCGATAGCCCCAGCTACATCCCAGGCCGGGGGAGGGACCCAGACTCCCGCAACCCGTACTCCTGAGCAGAGGGTTCATATGGGGCAGGTTCCAGAGTATATCCCCATTCCCCCTACAGCTCCAGTTCAGCCTGAGGCCAGAGGAGATGCATCTGAGTCTGAGCAGCTCCGTCTTGAGAGGTACAAGAAGTACCACCCACCTGATTTCAGCGGATTAGCTGCCGATGACGCTCTGGGTTTTCTTGAGGAGTGTCATCGCATCCTTCGTACCATGGGTATTGTAGAGACGAGTGGGGTCTCTTTCACTACTTTTCAGTTTAGAGGAGCAGCTTATCAGTGGTGGCGTGCATTTGAGCTTAGCTGTCCGGACGAGGCAGCCTCACTTACTTGGCCTCCCTCAGAGTCTCAGTGATGCTTGGCGTGCGGAGTTTGAGCAGCTACGCCAGGGTACTATGACCGTGTCAGAATATGAAGTCCGGTTCAGTGACTTGGCACGACATGCATCAACTTTGATTTCTACTGTCAGAGAGAGAGTTCGCCGTTTTGTTGAGGGGCTCCATCCCAACATTCGTACTAGCATGGCCAGAGAGATGGAGACAGACATTACTTACCAGCAGGCAGAGAGTATTGCCCAGAGGATTGAGAGTATGCTGGCCCGGGACAGAGAGGAGAGAGAGGCCAAGAGGTCTCGAGAGACTGGTCACTTTACAGGAGCTCATGCACCAGCAACACGCTATGGTAGGGGCTTTGTGAGTCGCCCTGTTCATTCAGCTCTTCCAGCAGCTAGTGGTATTCCAGCTCTTCCTAGAGCTCGGGAGCCTTATTATGCACCACCAATATCTCAAGTGCCTCCTGCTCGAGGTGCTATCACCGTCCAGTCCAGCATGCCAGTTCAGAGTCAGCGGCAACAACCACGCCCTCAGAGTGGTTGTTTTGGGTGTGGTGACCCTCGTCACCAGATCAGGGATTGCCCCAGAGCTAGGAGGGGTGCACCACAGGAGACTTATCAGGTTCCNCGGCCAGATACTATGCTCTTCCAGCCCGATCCGAGGCCATTGCTTCGGACTCGGTTATCACAGGTATTGTTCCCGTTTCTCATAGGGATGCATCGGTATTATTTGATCCAGGTTTCACCTATTCATACGTGTCTTCTTACTTTGCTTCACATTTGGGGATATCTCGAGATTCTTTGAGTTCCCCCGTATATGTTTCTACTCCAGTGGGAGATTTTCTTGTTGTGGATCGCGTATATCGGTCGTGTTTGATTGTTATCAGTGGTCTTGAGACGAGGGCTGATTTATTATTACTTAGCATGGTAGACTTCGATGTCATATTGGGTATGGACTGGTTATCTCCTCACTATGCTATTCTTGACTGTCACGGTCAAGACCGTGACGCTGGCCATGCCAAGATTACCGAGGTTAGAGTGGAGGGGTTCACTGGAGTATACTCCTCGTCGAGTCATTTCTTTTCTTAAGGATCAGCGGATGGTTGCAAAGGGGTGTGATGCTTATTTGGCCTATGTGAGAGATGTTAGTGCCAAGACCCCTACAGTTGATTCAATCCTAGTTGTGAGGGACTATCCCGATGTTTTTTCAGCTGATCTTCTGGGTATGCCACCCGACAGAGACATTGATTTCAGCATTGACTTGTTGCCAGACACTCAGCCTATTTCCATTTCCTCCCTATCGCATGGCTCCTCCTGAGTTGAAAGAGCTGAAGGAAAAGTTACAGGAATTTCTTGATAAGGGGTTCATCAGGCCTAGTGTATCACCTTGGGGCGCTCCGGTGCTATTTGTGAAAAAGAAGGATGGGACGATGCATATGTGCATTGATTACAGACAGTTGAATAAGGTGACAGTGAAGAACAGGTACCCATTGCCTCGTATTGATGATTTGTTTGATCAGTTACAAGGTGCCAGGGTATTCTCCAAGGTTGATCTTCGTTCGGGCTACCATCAGTTGAAGATTCGGGAGTCAGACATCCCGAAGACTGCTTTTAGGACTAGATATGGTCACTATGAGTTCCTTGTTATGTCTTTCGGGCTGACCAATGCCCCAACAACTTTCATGCACTTGATGCACAACGTATTTCGGCCTTATATTGATGCTTTCGTCATCGTATTCATTGACGACATTCTAGTATATTCTCGATCACGGGAGGACCATGAGCAGCACTTGAGGACCGTGCTTCAGACCTTGAGAGAGAAGAAGTTATATGCTAAATTTTCAAAGTGTGAATTTTGGCTTGATTCTGTGGCATTCTTAGGCCATGTGGTATCTTCGGATGGGATCAAGGTAGATCCGAAGAAGGTGGAGGCAGTGCAGAGTTGGCGTAGACCATCTTTAGCTACTAAGATTCGCAGTTTCCTCGGTTTGGACGGATATTATCGCCGTTTTGTAGAGGGATTTTCATCCATTTCAGCACCCATGACTAGATTGACCCAGAAGGGTGAACCTTTTATTTGGACTGAGGAGTGTGAGGAGAGATTTCAGAAGCTCAAGACAGCCCTGACTACAACTCCAGTGTTAGTATTACCTACCGTTTGGGATCCTATACCGTTTATTGTGATGCTTAGAGGATTGGCTTGGGAGCGGTGTTGATGCAGGACGGTAGGGTGATTGACTACGCGTCCAGGCAGTTGAAGGCACATGAGAAAAATTACCATGTTCATGATCATGAGTTGGCAGCGATTGTTCACGCCCTGAAGATATGGCATCATTATATATACGGTGTTCCTTGTGAGATATATACGGATCACCGGAGTTTGCAGCACATATTCAGACAGAAGGATCTCAATTTGTGTCAGAGAAGGTGGTTGGAGCTACTCAAGGATTATGACATCACCATCTTATACCACCTGGGGAGGGCCAATGTGGTGGCCGACGCTCTAAGTCGCCGGGCGGAGAGTTTGGGCAGCCTGGCATATCTTCGTGCAGCTGAGAGGCCATTAGCCTTGGATGTCCAGTCCTTAGCCAGTCAGTTCATAAAGTTGGACCTTTCTGAGCCTCACCGGGTATTTGCGTGTGTTTCTGCTCGATCTTCTCTTTATGACCGCATTTGAGAGCGCCAGTATAATGATCCCGACCTTCGAGCTCTTCGGGAGAGAGTTCAGCGGGATGGTGCCATGTATATGACCATAGAACATGATGGTGTGTTGAGACTGCATGACCGTATTTGTGTGCCTGATGTAGATGGACTTCGGGAGTTGATTCTTGAGGAGGCCCATAGCTCGCGGTACTCCATTCATCCCGGTACCGCGAAGATGTACCAGGATCTGAGACAACACTATTGGTGGAGGAGGATGAAAAAGGATATAGTGGAGTTCGTAGCTAGATGTCTCAATTGTCAGTAGGTCAAGTGTGAGAATCAGAGACCGGGAGGATTACTTCAGCAGATGAGGCTTCCAGAGTGGAAGTGGGAGTGGATCACCATGGATTTTGTGTTTGGACTTCCTCGGAATTTGAGGAAGTATGATGCTATTTGGGTGATTGTGGACCGGTTGACCAAGTCAGCCCATTTCATTCCGGTGTTGACTACCTATTCTTCTGAGAGATTGGCCTAGATCTACGTGCGGGAGATAATCCGATTGCACGGTGTGCCGGTATCTATTATTTCAGATCGAGGTCCTCAGTTCACCTCGCATTTCTGGAGAGCCTTGCATAGTGAGTTGGGTACCCAGATTGACCTCAGTACAACATTCCACCCTCAGACGGACGGACAGTCCGAGTGCACGATTCAGATTCTGGAGGATATACTCCGTGCTTGTGTGATGGATTTTGGAGGATCATGGGATCAGTACTTGCCTCTTGCAGAGTTTTCTTATAATAAAAGCTACCAGTCCAGCATTCAGATGGCGCCGTTTGAGGCTTTATATGGTAGACGGTGTCGGTCTCCAGTGGGATGGTTTGAGTCGGGCAAGGCCCGATTGTTGGGTACAGATTTGGTCCAGGATGCCTTGGACAAGGTGAAGGTGATTCAGGATAGACTACGCACAACTCAGTCCAGGCAGAAGAGTTATGCAGACTAGAGAGTTCGTGATTTATCATTCATGGCTGGTGATCGGGTGTTGCTTCGGGTATCGACCATGAAAGGCATCATGAGATTTGGGAAGAAGGGTAAGCTGAGTCCGAGGTTCATTGGCCCTTTTGAGGTGTTACGGCCGGTTGGGGAAGTTGCTTATGAGTTGGCCTTGCCTCCTAATCTAGCAGGTGTTCATCCGGTATTCCACGTTTCCATGCTCCGGAAGTATCACAGTGATCCGACGCATGTTTTGGATTTCAGCTTAGTCCATTTGGACAAGGATTTATCCTATGTTGAGGAGCCTGTGGCCATTTTGGACAGGCAGGTCAGAAAGCTCAGGTTGAAGGATATTGCTTCAGTCAAGGTACAGTGGAGGGGTCATCCGGCTGAGGAGGCGACTCGGGAGACCGAGCTGGACATGTGGAGTCAATACCCTCACCTATTCACAGCTTCATGTATGTTTCTATACTCGTTCGAGGACGAACGGTTTTCTTAAGAGGGGAAGAATGTAACGACCTGGTTGGTCGTTTTGAGAGTTAGCGCCTCGATCCCCTAATAACTGCTCCCCCTATGTCTTATTATGTTAATATAACGCGTCGGAGCGTTGAGTGATGAAAATTGGAGCGAATTTGGTCATATAGTCCTTTAAGATGAATTAGATTTAGAAATTGGACCGTAGCTAGAGCTGTGTGAAGACGGACCCGGAATGGAATTCCGTCGACTTCGTGAGCTCCGTTGAGTGATTTCGGGGTTGGGAGGGTGTTCGGATTGTGTTTTCGAGGTCGGATGTAGATTTAGGATTGAATTGGCAAAAGTTAGAATTTCGGCAATTTCGGCCGATAGGCGAGATTTCGATATCGTACTCGGAATGGAATTCCGAAAGCGACAGCAGTTACAGAATATCATTTATGACCTGTGTGCAAAATTTGAGGTCGTTCGGACGAGTTTAGACGTGGTTCGGCGTCGGGTGTGAATTCTTGAAAATTCCTAATCTCTTAGGCTTGAATCTATGCATATTTGAGTATTTTGGTGTTATGGGACGTGTTTTTAAGGCTCGACCAAGTTCGTATTAGGTATTTGGGTTAGCTGGTGGTTTTGGTTGAGGTATCGGGGGCCTCGGATGTGTTTCGGGTGTTCAACGAGTATATTTCGGTCTAAGTCTTCAGTTGTTTTGCTGGGTTTTTTTTCTACAGCAGTCGAGTGTTCACTGCGATTGCATGAATGATCCTGCGATCGCATAGTGTGGGATTGAGAGATCCAGGTGATGTTCTATGCGATTGCAGTGTTGGGAAATGTTGGCTTCCGCTATCGCATGCGTGGGGCCGCGATCACATTGAGTTGCAGGTCCTGGGGGAGGTCTGGCGGTTGTTCTCTGCGATCGTAGGTACTAGGACGCGATCACATAGGTTTTGTGCCAGAAGGTCCGCGATCGTAGACCTTCTGTAGCGATCGCATAAGTCAACTCGAGGGTTAGTGTTTATTGCTCTCCGCGATCGCATAGAAGAAATGACTGGGCAGAATGTTAAAACCCAATTCGAGGGTTTAAGGCTTACTTCACCATTTTTGAATTGTGGGAGCTCGGGAGAGGCGGTTTCTGAGGAAATTTTCACTTGGGTATTCGAGGTTAGTGATATTATAACCATCATAGGTTAATTTTCATGATTCAAATCTTACATTCGAAATTTTTGAGTAGAAATTTGGGGAAAATGGAGAAACTCCCTAGACCAACTTTGGGTTTTTGACTAGGTATTTGACCTCCGATTTGAGAGATTTTCATATGGTTAGACTCGTGAGCGAATAAGGATTCGGAAAATATGAATTTTATTCGATTCTGAAGCATGGGCCCGAGGGGCGTTTTGGTCAATTCTTCTAATTTTGCATATTAGTTCCGAATTAATTAGTTAGTTTGAATTCTTGAAATGATATTTACATTATGCAATCGAATTGAATAGATTTGGGCCACCCATAGTTGGATACTCGTGGCAAGAGCGTGATTTTCGGTTGATTGGCACAGTCGAGGTAAGTGGTGACGGGTGCGTGCATGGGTTATTTACACTGAATGTCCATCGTTCTTGCTATGGTATATCTCATTTTCACTTCAAATATTACTATTACTGATTTAGACTGAGTAGCAACGTAAGATTTAAACTTATCAACCGATTTTACTCGATTTTCCACTCATTACTATTATTTGAACATCGTTGAAGTATTTTACCCTATTTTTCCAACGGTTTTTCTAAACTTTTGAATTACGCTACATTTGGTATGCATCTTTCATTGCATATTTACAGTGGGACTGCGGGCCGAGACCTGTGATCTTTCTCCTGCATTTCATAGCATATTTACAGTGGGACTGCGGGCCGAGACCTGTGATCTTTCCCCTGTATTTCATAGCATATTTACAGTGGGACTGCGGGCCGAGACCTGTGATCTTTCCCCTGTACTGCATTGCATTGCATATTTATATTGGGACTGCGAGCCGAGACCTGAGATCTTCCCCTGTATTGCATTGCACGAGTATTTATTTCGTTATATGTTGTGCTGAGCTGAGAGCTATTTACATCATTCTCTTCTAGTTTTTACCTTAAATTTTTCGTAAATTATTGCTGATTATTTCAACTGTTAAATTATATATGACTATTTATAAACTTAGTAGAGCCTCCACCTGATCTCGTCACTACTTGACTGGGGCTAGGCTTGGCACTTACTGAGTACCGAATGTGGAGTACTCACGCCCTTCTACGCATGTTTTCCCCATGTGCAGATCCAGGTACCAGTACGCAGTACCGAGGTTAGGAGCTGCAACAGTTTTTGGAGACCGTGAGGTATTTCTGCCGCGTTCGCAGAACCTTCGAGTCCCCTTCCTTATTCTAGTATAGTCAGAGAACTTAGACATAAATACTTTCCAGTTTCGTTGTATAGAGCTATAGTGTACAGATTGTGACGTTGTTGATATTCTGGGTTTTGGGCAGCGTAAAACTGTAAATGTCACGACCCAAATTCCCACCCTTTAGGCCGTGACTGCGCCTTACGTTGAACCCGCTAGGCCAGCTAACGTATATCTTGCAACAGTAATTTAAAACCTTTTTATAAGAAATAAAACGCTAACCTTTCAACTTTAACTATTTTGATCATATACTGGGATAATAGTGGGAAACCGTTTCACCGTACATCAATAACATACCTTCCCCAACAATAATCTTTCCAACATCGATAATAAAAATAAAAAAACTTGAATGTGGAAAGGAGGAACATAACAATCATAAAATAACGTAAAACTTCCCAAAACCGGGGTGTCACAATCTTACGGACTAACTACTAGAATACTAAATACAAGTCTGGAATGAAAGTACAACACTGTCTTGGAAATAAAGGAGAAAGACAATGAAGCGGTAAGGAAAGAAGCCTTGGAAATATACCTCGAAGCTCTGATGTGGACTGAAGGTATCTCTCTCAGAACGCTCCACGGGGTCCGGTGGCAGGGTCTGCACAACACAAGGAAGTGCAGTGTAGTATCAGTACAACCGACCCCATGTACTGAGTAAGTGCCAAGCCTAACATCGGCCGAAGTAGTGACGAGGCAAGACTTAGCATAATACGATCACCTGTCCTAGTCTAAGCAGATATATGTACAAGAATTAACCGATAATGAAAACAAGTATGATCAACTAGAAGAGATATGGGAACAAATAAGGGAAATATATTAACGGGGCAGCAAAGATATCGGAACTTAAATAATAAAATAAGCTATGGAATGTACATGCTGGGGATACAGGAAGTCAACATCTAATTCACGACGGTACAGTGCGAATGCGGCTGGAAAGTAAAAACAGAATCCGAAGAAACAACTATCAGTATACGGGAATCAATCAAATAATAGAGCACGGCATGTCCCCTCGTGCGTAATCTCAAATATCAAATCGGCACGGCATGTCCCCTCGTGCATATATCACAATATCACAACATCACAACACGGCATGTCCCTCGTGTGTATATAATAAATATCAATCGGCACGGCATGTCCCCTCGTGCATATATAACAATATCAACACTCGGCACGGCATGTCCCCTCGTGCATAATAATAACATCACCCCTCTTCCTTAACAGAACAGTATAAATATCAATGGCAAGGAAATGTCAATATAATAGAAATGCAAGGCAATAATGCTCAATGAGGGGGTACACATCAATATTAAACACACAATTGTCCGGCAAGGGTCTCAGCTATACCAATCTCAACAGATTATCTTCGACAACAAATATTCATCCTCAACAACAATTTACATCTCATTCTTTCACCACAACAAACAACAT